>JAJIYU010016861.1:0-11945 GCA_030144865.1 Tinospora cordifolia | reverse complement strand
TATTATTTTTATGAGTGCATCTAATTAATACTTTATACACATATTTTTTCTATATTAATATCATACTAAAAATATTATTTTCTTATTCAAATAGAGAAACATATAATTACCCAAAAATATTTTTATGTCTAATATTAATCAACGTATATTCTTTTATACTTCAATATTAACTAATTAATTGCGAACCAATGACAAATATAAATATGTGTTTATATTTAAATATATACATATATGTGTTTTAAACTCAAATTTCGATTATTATGTCATCGAAATTTTTGGTATTACAATTATGACATCACTAAAATTTCAGGTATTACACTTATTCTCTCAAAAATCTTGAAAGGTCCAATATATCGCAGAGCGAGTTTTTTTGAAATCTTAAACCAAGTTTGCCCCTTTCGAGGCAAAATTTGAAGGAGTACACATCACCAACATCGAACTCAAGGACCTTCCTTTGATTATCCGTATAACTCTTCTTTCTATCTAGATCTGCCTTCATGTTCTGGTGGATCTGCTAAATTTTCTCATTTTGCTCTTGTACAAAAGTGTGGCCCAAAATTGCTATGTCACTAACCCCGACCCAACAAGCTAGTGATCAGTAAGGTCGACCATATATTGCCTCAAATGGTGTCGTGCCAATACTCACCTGCTAGCTGGTGTTATATGCAAACTCACACAATGATAAATGATCCTCTCATCTATCCCCAAAATCAAAGACACATGCACAGAGCATATCCTCCAAAATTTGGATCACTATTTTAAATAGACCATTAGTCTATGGATGAAAGGTTGTGCTCAAGTTTACTCTATTTCCCAACTAATTCTATAAGCTCTGCACAAATGGGACGTAAACCAAACATCTCCATCAGACACAATGGACTTGAGACCCAATGTAATCTCACGATCTTGTGGATATACAATCGACTCAGCTTCTCAACTGAATCTCTGGTATGAATCAGGAGGAAATAAGCAGACTTAATTAGTGTGTCCACAGTAACCCAAATAGTATCATGTCTCCGCTGAGTCCGGGGTAATCTGATCACAAAGTCCATGGTAATGTGCTCTCATTCCACTTAGGAATAGCCAAGGGTTGTAGTAAATCACCGGGTCTCCGGTGCTCAGCGTTAACCTGCTGGCATGTATTACGTCTTTGCACGAAGGCTACTATGTCTCGTTTCGTTCTTGGCCACCAATAAGTACGTCAAGCATCCTGATACATCTTATTGGTGCCTGGTTGAATGGCATACTACAAGTAATGTAGCTCTGCTAGCAGTATCTGTCTCAGGCGAGGGTCATCTAGTACCCATAATCGTCCCGTGAACCTCAGTGCACCATCACTGTCAATCGACTACTCTACATGAGAAGTGTCGTTTGCCCACTCCTAGAACATCACATAATCATTGTCATGAGGTTGTTGTTGAGATCATTGCAAGTGCACAGGATCGCAATAGTAATACACAGTGAATAATTAGATATTATCCTCAGGGAACCGTATATGGTTAATAATTTCAAATCCCAATTTAATTTCAATCTTAACTTTATTAAGGATTAAAAGAAAGGATTCAATACTTTAACCAAAATTCAAAAGGAAAATAAACAATCGTTGATTTTAAAACTGTATTAATTAAGATTTTAGCATAGTAAGATATCATATATTCACCTTTAATCTTTATTTTAATTAATCAAAATTCTTTTTTGTTGGTCATAGCATTAGTTATCAAAACCCTCTCTTGAGGCACCTTGATACCTATTAGTTTCTTTTTTAATACCCTATCTCGAGGCGTACGATTAACAAACCAATGCAATAAACATAATAATCACATGCAACTTCTTATAGAATCAACAACCTCTCAATCAATTGATTTTTATAGGTTTATACTTTGATTATCCAATGAACCTCTATCTTGAGTTAGTTCAACAATCTAAGATTAGTTTATAGGTAGCCAATCAATAAAGAACATTAAGAACATATAATATAAAATAATACCTCAAAATAGATTAATCAAAACAAAGATCAAAGGGTCCTACGATCTAAATTACATCCTAAAAATCAAAAGAACTTAGCCAGACATAGCAAAGAAATCTCAAATCAAAGAATTGAACAAATAGAAAATCATACTAGAATTTTGATCTTGTTCTTCGTGTTCTTCTCCCTCGTTTTGCTCTCTCTACTATGCTCGGCCGTCAATAGAAATAAAACTAGCAACTGAATTCTGAAAAACCTAATATTAGAGAGTATTTATAGTTCTCTCATAGGTATCTTAATTAGACACTAACACAATACATTAATTTAACATCCTAATCGCAAAACCGCAGTCTTGGACTCCGGTAACACGTTCATCTCTCAAAAATCCAAAATTTCCACGCATATTTGCCCAACTCAATCACAAGACTGCTATCATGGTTGGGTGGGCCGTGATCTTGACGCATGTGTGGTGACCTCTGCGATTTGTAGCTTGTTGTGTTTGAAGAATAACGGGTATGGGCCTTGATTGCATGGTATATGCTCTTGGGCTGGATCCTCATTTGGGTTTTTGCTTGGGCTTCTTTCTTGTGGAAAGACTCACAAGTTTTAGCTTTCTTATGCCTTTGTTTCCACTTTCTTTCCTTAGTGTCTGCTTGTGTATGTTCACATGTTTAACTTTTATTTACGTAAATCACTAGAAACCTTTTTTGAACATTATATCACTCATAAAAACAAATGAAAATAGCGTTGAAATTCTTTAAACACTAAAAAGTATGCAATCTTAATATAAATGCTCATGCATCTAATTATAAACAAATATATCCTAGTTCTTATCTAACCCATGCAAAACATATATAAAATAGATATAAAATAGTTAGTATGCAATGCAACTAACAAATATCTCCAAACTTAAGCTATTGTTCGTCCTCAAACAATAATTCAATGTCTAAAACTTACACACCATACTAGATAGAGTTAAAGTCTTTTTCACTCATCATTACGACCTCCATTTTCCATCCCTATCGTTTGTGATTCATTAACACTTCCCTAGGATCTCCATTCTTCATCAACTTTAGTTTCTCATCTATCGGTATCTCAATCCTCCTAGACCATATAAGTGATTTGTAGTTGTCATCGCACTCCTAGAAATTCTCTCCTAATACCTAAGTACACAAACCCTCTAAACGCCCTCCTCTATCTATCCTCTACTCAAGTCAAATTCTAGTTAAGATTCGTGGTCTTTCTTTTAGGTTGTAACGTGGCCTAGCTCAAGGTACATGTGTAATAGGATTTTAATTCTGACTCAAATGTATACTCGTAACAATAATAACAACCTATTTTGTTTGATTTTCTCATTGTAGCTTTATCCTTTATGTGCAATCCCTTATTGTTTTTGTTGATGCTCACAACCATGTCTTCACAACTCCCCCAAACTTATTTAATCACATGCACTTCAATTTTTATCCACATGTACACTCATACAAAAGTAGGAAGCTTAACTTTCATTGACAATATTAAAATACTAAATAAATATATAACTTTTTTTAAGAAAACAAAAGCATAAGCAAAATTGAAAACATATGTATCTCAATTTCAGCATCCCCTCCTTCTTTTATTAGAATAAATAGTATTATAACTATGAGTGCATACAAATTGATTCAATTGAGATATGCATAAAAGGATAGAGTGTTTCTTATATAAAATGTTTAGGTTCGTAACAAGAAAATAGGTTTTAAGACTCAAAATTGGCTACAAAGTACTTAAAGTGTTGGGACCGGCCTTTTGGCTAAAATTCAAATAATGATGGCCTACATCATTTCCTTCTTAAAGTCATTCCTAAGTAGTGTTCGAGATAGATTTGATTATTTCAAGAGTCTGTGATAAATTCATTCCACTTGTGATTTGGTTTCCACTCTTTACTTTCCTCAGTTTTTGGATTTTCAATCTACTTAAGACTAAAAAGTTCTGTCAAGATCAAATTTTGGACAAACCAAGCACACAGACTATTTGAAAGTACCCTAGTTGTTTGTCTCATTGCACTAGAGGATTTTTGAACCTCGTAGGTCACTTAGTAAAAATTTAAAAAATATAGCATGGATCCAGCCTAAATGACACTAATATGCTCTATATGCTCAAGTCCTATAGCTAATATGCTCATGAATCAACACAAAATAAATGAATGATCACAGTATCTAAATGCAATAAAAGAATTGTTGTAATAGGTAATTGAATATGCCTATAAATATGCAGCTTAGAAGTAGTATTGCACACAATATGTAAAAAATAAATGAAAATAACCTAAAATTGAAAAAGATTATATTCAATGCGCACCCCCCAAACTTGACATGTGCCTTGTCTTCAAGAGCACACTTCACTATGATGCTCATGTAGAGGAGAATATGCTGAAGCACAAGCATTCTTACACATACTCGCACCCATAAAGCCTGCATGGAACAAAAAAATGACAAGTATTAGAGAGTGTTTAACTAAATACAATTTTTTTTTAAAAAAAACTAACATGCATGCATACCTAGGAAATAAATTAAACCATAGCAAAATAAAATGAAATAAACGAAAAGAAAAACCATTGGCTTGCCTCCCATTAAGCGTTATATTTAACGTCGTTAGCTCAACGTAGATACGGGTTATTCATATATCATTGGCTCAATTTCTATGCCCAGCTTTGTCATTCGTTCCTTAGGCACCACATTCATAGTTGTTCCAAGATGGCTTCTACACACCTCGCCTTGAGCCATTCTCTCATGATTGAGTTGAAGTGCCGCTGATATTCAATTGGTTTTTGAAGTAAAACTTGCATAAGAAGAGTTTTGTCAATACATATAGCTGACTTAATACCATGCTTACCATCAATTGGCCATCTGTTTGCAGAATTATGCTCTGGGCACACTTGTAGTGGCTTCTTCTCATCACTTCAATATACGTCATTTGAGCACCATGAGATATGAACTTCTCAACCACTTCTGTTATGTCCACATTTACCATAGAGACTCTCTTAAAATCTTGCACTTCAGAAGGAGGCTTCAATGATTAGTATATAGTGAAGACTACTTGGTTTTCATTTACTTGCAAGATAAGCTCTCTTTTTTGTACATAGATGAGTGCATGGCTTATAACTAGGAATGACCTCCCAAGAATCAGTGGTATCTCACCATCTTCTTCCATATCTAGTACCACAAATCAGCTGGGAAGATAAATTTATCAACCTTAATGAGCACATCTTCAATAATCCCTCATGGATAAGTGAAAGAACGGTCTGCAAGCTGAAGGGTAATTGTTGTAGGCTTTATCTCTGACATGCCCAATTTTCGGTATACTAAGAGTGGCATTAAGTTTATGCTGGCCCCCAAATCACAAAGAGCTTTCTCAATTGTTATTTTGCCTATAATGCAAGGTATGGTAAAACTCCCCAGATCTTTTAGCTTCTGAGGAAGCTTCCTTTGAAGAATTGCACTGCACTCTTTAGTAAGCTTGACTATCTCATAATCCTCCTGTTTGTGCTGCTTTGCCATTATTTCCTTCATAAATTTTGCATAATTTGGTATCTGTGGCAGGGCCACCGCAAATGGAATATTGATGCGGATTTTTTAAAACATTTCTAAGAACCGTGCGAATTATTCATCCACATTCTTCTTGTGAAAACTCTATGGAAAGGGTAGTGCCGGAGGCTCAAGGTATTTGCTTCCTTGAATAGTTATACCTGTACATTTCACCTCTACTTTCTGTTTGGGCTCTCTCTGCTTTGTCTCTGTTGGTTGTTCTGCAAGATTTGGCCCTTTCGACTTATTAGACTCATCAACTGGCAACGTGGGGCTAGATGGAATAGGTGGGCTCTGGATCTCTCTCCCGCTTCTTGTAAATATGGCCTTGCAACTTTCTCTTGGGTTCACTTGAGTGTCACTAGGGAAGGAACTACGTTACTGGCCAGAAAATGCTTGGGCTATCTGTCCCATCTGAGTCTCAAGGGTCTTGATTGTATCATTTATGTTCCCTACTTGCATTTCCAACCATGAAACTCTGTTATCATTCTTCCCGGTCAATTCTTTAAAGAAACAAGCCTGCATATTCATTACCTCATTCAGTTTGTCCTCCATAGACGGTTTCTTTTCAATCAAGCTTTGCTGAGGGACATAACTTGGTGGACTTGCAAGATATTTCTATTAATAGCATAAGAAAAATTTTCATGTTGATGGATCCCTAGATGATAATATTGAGGCATATTGTTCATTTGCTGCTGCCCTTAAAAGTTACCAAAATGGTTAAGTGCATTGAGTTGCTTTATAGATGCTTCTTGAGTAAGGGATGCCTTGTGAGCTTCAACTATGGCCAACATAGATTGATTCTGTTGTGGTTGAAATTGGCCATTACCATACTTCTCTGCCCATGAGTTTATTTGATGAGTCATAGGAACTATCAATGCTTTTATAGCTGTGATTTTATCCACTTCATGCATGCCAACCCTTTTCACTAAGCCTCTTTTTGTTCCATGTACATAGGCGTTGGCTGTCATTTCTTCAATAAGATGTGTGGCCTCTATAGTGGATTTTCCCATTAACGAACCTCCCGCTCCGCTTTGGTCGGTGGTGCCAAACCGCTATAAAACATTTGAATCTAGAGTCATAGAAGATAACCATGCTAAGGGCATCTTCTCAATAAGTCCTTGAACCTCTCCGAAGCTTCATAGAGAGACTCAAAATCTTATTGCTTGAACAAGCTGATCTCATCCCTTAGTTGATGAACCTTTGCTATAGTGAAATACTTATGCATGAATTTCTGATCCATCTCCTCCCAGGTGGTGACGATACCAGGTAGGAGAATTTGTAGCCATGTTCTCACTTTGTCCCTTAAAGAGAAAAGAAAAACCTCAGTCTCAGTTGATCCTCAGTTACATCGTTCATCTTGACCATATCACAAATTTCCATAAAAGAATTCAGGTGTGCCATTGGATCTTCAGTAGCCAAACCCCCAAACTACTTCTGCTGCACCATAGTAATCAGAGAGGGCTTTACTTAGAAATTGTTGGCATTGATGGGTGTGCAAGCAATTCCATAGTAATTATTATTTAGCATGGGCTTGAAAAAGTCTTAGAGTGGTGTTTCACCATTAGTGCCAACTGCAGATCTACTGGTCTTAGCCATATCAGATCTATGACCTTGAACTTTCAGTTATAATTGCCTTAGTGTTTTTGATAGGTCTGGATCGTTCAACCCAAGTGAAATTCAACTCATCCACAAACCTGAAACACCACAAGCAAAGAAAATAGATCAAGTGTAGCCAGCCAATGGATTAAATAGTAACAATAATAAAATAAACTGAAATAAAACAAAAATGTCTTAATTAAAATTCAACTAATTTCAATTAGTTTTAAGATTGTTAACATTGTTCCCTGGCAATGGCATGAAAAACCTGTTAGGATCACTGCAAGTGCACAGGATCGCAATAGTAATGCATGGTGAATAACCAAATATCGTCCTCAAGAAACGATATACGGTTAATAATCTCAAATCCCAATTTAATTTCAATCTTAACTTTATTAAGGATTAAAAGTGAGGATTCAATACTTTAAACAAAATTCAAAAGAAAAATAAACAATCATTGATTTTAAAACTACATTAGTTAAAATTTTAGGATAATAAGATATCATGTATTCACTTTTAATCTTTATTTTAATTAATTTGAATTATGTTCTTATAGGTTATAACACTAATCATCAAAGCCTTTTCTTAAGGTGCCTTGATACCTATTAGTTTCTTCCCTAATACCCTCTCTTGAGGCATACAATTAACAAATCAATGCAATAAACATAGTGATAATGTGCAACATCTTATAGAATTAACAACCTCTCAGTCAATTAATTCTTATATGTTTATACTATGGTTATCCAATTGTTGAACCTCTCTTGAGTTAGTTCAACAATCTAAGATCACTTCATAGGTGGCCAATCAATAAAGAGCATTAAGAACGCAGAATATGAAATAATACTTCAAAATAGATTAATCAAAATAAAGATTAAAGAGTCCTACAATCTAAATTACATCCTAGAAATCAAAAGAACTTAGCTAGACATAGCGAAGAAATCACAAATTAAAGAATTAAACAAATAAAAAATCATACTAGAATTTTGATCTTGTTCTTCCCATTCTTCTCCCTCGTGCTACTTTCTCTGCTTTGCTCAACCGTCAATAGAAATAAAACTAGCAATTGAATTCTAAAAAACCTAATATGAAAGGCTATTTATAGTTTTTCTCGTAGGAACCCTAATTAGACACTAACACAACATGTTAATTTAACACCCTAATCACAAAATTTCAATCTTGGACTGTGATAATGCGATTGTCTCTCAAAAATTTAAATTTTCTAGGCATATTTGCCCAACTCAATCATACGGCCATGGTCATGGCTGGGTGGACCGCGATCTTGCCGCGCGTGTGGTGACCTCTTCGATTTGTTACTTGTTGTGTTTGATGAATAACGGGTATGGGCCTTGATTGCATGGGCTTATATGCTCTTGGGTTGGATCCTCATTTGGGCTTCTGATTGGGATTGTTTCTTGTGGAAAGATTCACAAGTCTTAACCTTCTTCTGCCTTTGTTTCCACTTTCTTTCCTTAGTGTCTGCCTGTGTATGTTCACCTGTTTAACCTATATTTGCATAAACCACTAAAAACCTTTCTTGAACATTATATCACACATAAAAGCAAATGAAAATAGTGTTGAAATTCTTTAAATACTAAAAAACATACAATCTTAATATAAATGCTCATACATCTAATTATAACAAATATGTCCTAATTCTTATCTAACCCATGCAAAACATATATAAAATACATATAAAATAATTAGTATGCAATGTAGCTAACAGTTGCTCCTCTTTGATCACAGCCAGCAACACCGGCTAGGCTTTCATTTGTACACTGACTCTAGTCTCAATCGAAGTCTCGTAGATATTCATCACTGTCATATAATCAATCATCCTCCACTCCTGAGACACCTATCTAGCCATGCAAATAGTCTTGACTTATACTTTGCTCAGCACATCAGCCACGACATTGGCTTTCTCGGGATGGTACTCAACGATGAAGTCATAATCCTTAAGTAATTTCTTCCATCTCATCCGCCTCATGTTCAAATCTCTTTGATAGAACAAATACTTGAGGCTTTTATGATTAGAATAAAGGGTGAAATGCTCATCGTACAAATAGTGTAACCAAATCTTGGGCGCAATCACTATTGTTGCTAGTTCTAAATCATGGACGGGATAATTTATTCATGCATTTTCAATTAACATGTGGCATAAGAAATTACCCAGTCTCCCTACATCAATACACACGCAAGGCCTGTCCCGCATACATTTGTATATATCACCAACTCACAACCTGGTTTGGGTAGCACAAGTATTGGGCAGATGTCAAAGGATACTTTCTAGCTCAAGAAAGGCTTCCTCACACTTATCTGTCCATACAAAGGGCATGTCCTTCTAGGTAAGTTTCATCATTGGTGCAACAATCTTCAAGAAATTCTACACAAATCTATGATAATAGCCTGCCAAACCCAAGAAGCTACAGATCTCTATCATCATGGTAGGTCTCGGCCAGCTGATAATAGTATCAACCTTGGCCAGATCAACAAAAATACCCTCGGCTCCTACCACATGGCCTAAAAATTGAATCTCTGTCAACCAAAACTCACACTTGCTAAACTTAACAAACAAGCGGTGATCTCGAAGAGTCTGTGGTGCAATCCTGAAATGCTCAACGTGTTCCTCCCTAGTCTTCAAGTAAATAAGTATGTCATCAATAAAGATATGATGAATGAGTTGAGATAGGGACGAAACACTCTCTGCATCAAGTCCAGAACATCACAGAGGCATTTTTATGATAAATGGCATGACTAGGAACTCATAGTGCCCATAACAAATCTGAAAGGTCATCTTCGGTACATCATCTTCCTTGACCTTCAGCTAATGGTATCTCGACCTTAAATCTATGTTTGAAAATACTGTGGCATCGTTGAGCTGGTCAAACAAGTCATCAATGCACAAAAGAGGGTACTTGTTCTTTATTTTCAATTTGTTCAACTACTGATAGTCGATACACAAATGGAAGCTCCTATCTTTCTTCCTCTTAAATAATATCGGAGTACCCCAAGGTGACACACTAGGGGTAATAAAACCCTTACTCAACAACTCCTCTAGTTGGACCTTCAACTCCTGTAATCTCTAGAATAATCTCAATAATGAAATCGATTTTTCGCTTAATAGGCAGGCTGGGTAAATCCTCAAAAAACACATCAGGAAAATTTTTGACAATAGGAATCTCATCAATACTCGCCCGTGAAGGTCCCTCGTCTATAGTGATTAGACCAACTAGAGTATCCATCTCATACCGAGTAGCCATTCTACCTTGAGTTCTTGATTAATCATAGGCACTATCCTGAAAGATAATAATAGGTTGCTCGGGTATTTGAAATACCACCCTCTTGGCGAAATAGTCGACATGCGCATAGTAAGCGGCTAGCCAATCCATCCCAAGAATGGCATTAAACTCTAAGAATTCTAACACCCGAAGGTCAATAATGGTCTAAAAGTTAGCCAACCTCAACACACAACCCTTACAAGTCAAGTTAGGGTAAATGCATTTCTCGGTTGCCGTACTCAAAATGAGCCAAGTGGATGCCCTAAGAGGTCTAAGTCTCAATCTATCTACGACAAGTCCAGATATGAATGATAAAGTAAAACCACCATCAACTAACACATATAAAGTAGAATCTAAAATAGAAATTGTACCTTCTACCAAAGTCGTAGTAGCTTTTTGTAACACCCCCATTCTCAATTGGACGTCTCAATTTTTTTTATGGGTTGTCGCTCGCTGAGAATCGGAATGCTACTTAAAAATTTTTTTTGTCAAAATTTTTTCTTCAATTCAAGTTTCAACCAAATGTTCTTAAATAAATGTCTGAAAATACATACTCAACAAAACCAAAGATCCAAATAATTTTTCATTATCTTCAATGGATTTGTGCGATTATACAAAATAATTAAGAATCAGAAATCATAATTATAAACTATGCAGCGGAATTATTTCAAAAAACATATATTTAAATAATAATTGTTAAACATAAAAAGTCGTTCAAAGATATAATCAACTTAAGTTCAAAACCAAGGTAAACGCAGTAAAACAATTCAGTAACAATAAACAAAACATGACCTCCAAAGCCTCCTATCCTGGACGACCTCCCCAATGAGGTGTCCAATTAAAGCGCGAGTCTTCTGACGTAGGTTACAATACTCTACGTCCATGTGTACCTGAAAAATAAAATGGGAATGAGCTCAAAAGCCAAGTAGATCATTCCTATACATCTCAAGCATTATACAGACCCGATCCAAAACATTACAAATACTTGCAAACATTAGGTGTTTTAAACATCTATTTGGTTTTGGTCGAAGTCTGAGACCGGAAGAGGGTTGAGATGCCTTTCGATATTCCCTGTGATCTCGTCCAATCATAGAAAGTCTCAAGTACCATCTAAAATTAGTCGTATCTCAGTATCACAGTCTAAGAGAGAGTACTTACCGCAGTTCATACTGTCTCCCGAAGACTTCGAACCATCGCAGGCAGCTCAAGGGTGGAAATACCTACGATCTGCCTTGTAGCTCAACGATCTCAAGCGGTGGCATATAGGAAATATCACCTTGATCCACTTTAGGCTCATCAATTGTACCGGTACGTGGATTCTTAATAATCATTCGTCTTATCTTAGTTTTACAAATAAATTCAATCACACAAAAGCATCACACAACATAATAAGGAATCAATGGGATTTATGTATGAAATTTAATAGCACTTCAATTAAATAATCAATGTCATGACAATGCAATTTACATGATATTCAAATGAATGAATAATACTATCTAATGCATGTCTTCTATTTATGCATATCATGAATTAATCTAGCATGAAATG
>JAJIYU010016860.1:0-11963 GCA_030144865.1 Tinospora cordifolia | reverse complement strand
TACGATCAAGGCATGAAATGACTGAAATAGAAAGTCAAGTGTGCGTCGCTTGTAATGTAACACTGGCCCGGCCCGCCGTTTGGTTTAGTCCACTGTCAGAAAAATGGTGGACGCGTCCAATGCTTAATGATACGGGGGTTGGGGTGTTACAAAAACTCACATTTGTTGTATTTAGTGTATAACTCAAATTTTCTTAATGTTTATAGTATCATGGCCAGGTAAGCCTCATACTCCTCCAAAGTCTTCAAGTGGACCAATATACCATCAATGAACATAGCCACAAATTTGTCAAAATAGGGCCACAAAACCCTATTCATCAAATCTATAAAGGTTGCAGGGGCATTCATAAGCTAGAATGACGTGATGGTAAACTCAAAATATTTACATCTCGTGTGGAAGGTTATTTTAGAAATGTCAGCCTTATTGATTTGCTACTGATAGTTGTTGGATCTCCAATCAATCTTAAAAAAGTATGTGGCTCTTCTTATAGTTAATACAAAGTCGCATAGAACCATCAATCTTCTTGATAAATAATAGAACTAGGGCTCCCCAAGGTAACTTACTTAGACCAATGAACTCCTTCTCCTTTGATTCGTCCAACTAGGCATTCAACTTTATTAACTTTAGCCAAGACCATCTTGTGCAGTAAAATGATGATATGGTTCATCCTAGGTACTGACTCAATATGAAACTCAACCTCTCTAGATGGGGTTAAGCCTGATAACTTGTCAGGGAATACATCTAAAAAGTTCTTCACCACTAGAATGGAGCTCATCAAGCTAGAGGTGGTAGACGTATCCTCATAAAGCAGAACCCTGATTTCTTCATTTCATTGAAGATTACCTAGTAAAATTGACACTAAATTTTTCAAACTTGGTATAGGTCACCTTGTATCCTTGTTTGTTCCTTATCATGAATTAGACTATAACTCTATGCATTAAGCAGTCAAGTAGGACTTGATAATATCTGAACCAATTCATGCCCAAGAAGACATCACAAAGAACTTGATCATTAGCGTCTTTTCATTCATTCTAAGGTCACATTTGTAGGATTGTCTAAATACTATTGAAGTGCCAATGGGTTTAGAGATATGTATGAGGTCCTCTAACATAAATAACCTAGTAGCACTATAATCGAATAACACTTTAATCATGTAGTTAAATAATAGAAATATACTTTCAAGCATTTGTGTAGTCTCAACTCCCTCAACTACATATACTTACCTCGACCTACTTCTTAGGCTACCTTTGGTGTTAGGTCTATCTTTGTTGTCATTGTTGGCACTGTTCTTAGGATGTGGTTAGATTATCTCTAGCCCAATGGCCCTATTGGTGGCAATGCAAACACAATCCCAATTTTTTATCCTATTCACATTGTTAGGATATTCCCCCATGTACCTGATTGTAACACCCCAGTCCTAAGCCTTTCAATTGAACTTAACCACAAGGCAGGCCGGGCCATGTTACATTTAGAAGTACACAACTTGCATCTCGATTCTCTTATTCTAACTCTTATTAAACCTTTCATGAGTGCCTCACCCAATTTAATCAATTTTAAATTCAGTAAGGTATTACAAGTAGAAAAATAATATATCTAACTCTTTATTTATTAAACAAAATAAAGAAGTACTCTTTAATTAAAAATAAAAATTCAGTGAAACTCTAAAAATCAAAACTTGGGCAACATGCCCTTATAATAAAATTTTTAAGTATTATTTGGTACAACTGTTTGAGCTTGAACATTTCCGACCTCTGACTCAGTGGACTTGACCACATCGCAGGCTTTGGAATTGTTACTTCGAATGACTAACACTTTCTTTCTCATTTGAATATTTAACATAGGGCAACAAGAGTTCTTAAGCAATTATTTTCATTAATTGAAAATTAGATGTACAAAACCTTAGTCAAAGCCAAAATAAATACTAACATATAGCGACTCTTAAGAACTCTCTTCCACTAATTATATTCCAAAATTAATTTGTTTTGTGTTAACATGGGGCTACTAGGGTGTCTACTAAGGGTATGGATCTTCTTGGGCTCCATAGTTTGATCTAACCACGATCCTAATTCCGCCCTTGGTTGGCATTTTGTTGTTGTTGTCTGCTCTGAGAACGATCAATCTAACCTCCTCCTTGAGTGTTCTATGGCAAAGGAGCCTGAGTGTAGTTGGGCAATCCTTAGCAAGATGACCCTTCTGTTTACACACATAGCACAACCCTTGCGTCAAGGCTTGTTCTCTAGACTCGTTCTTGGCCTGCACCTATTTTGGTGGGGCCTTACAACTCTTATTCTTCTTCTGTGACCTGTGATCTTTCTCATTCGCAGGCCTCTTATTCTTTCCTCTCAACCTTTGCTCCAGGTTGAGTTCTTGCTCTAGGATCAGAGCTTTTTCTAAGACATCCCTATATGTCTTTAAGCCCAAGGTCATAACCTTTTTGTGGATCTCGATCTTGAGACCCTAAGTAAACTTATTAGCTTTCATCCTCTCCTCCTAGATAAGTTCTTGCGAGAACTTGGCTAGCTCAGTAAATTTCCTCTCATGCTCAGTCAAGGTGAGATCTCTCTGATTGAGTCTTACAAAGTCTTCCTGTAGCTTTCTTAGGGTAGCCTCCGAGAAGAACTTGTCATAGAAAATTTCCTTGAATTCTTCCCAGTTCATCTTCTGAATATTTGTGTTGGGGTTGATCCTCATCATATGCCACCAATTTTTAGCTGGTCTCTGGAAACGATGTGTGGCCGTTGCCACCCTTCTTGAACTCTTCAGTATTCGTTTCATTAAACATTCCTACTATCATGACTCTAGATTCAATTTCTAAGTTCTCAATCCGTTCAGTTGCCTAAAAGTTTTTCTTCTAGGTTCTTTTCATGCATAGGTATAGGATTTGGTCTCAAAGTAAATAAACACTAGAACTTGCATATCACACAATCATACAACCAAGCTAGCATAGCAAGGTTCCAAGCTTCCACCTAATCTTTCAGATTCAATTGTCTCATACACTTTACCTTTTCCACTTAGGTTTTCATCCAGAACAGAGCTGCACCGAACCAATTTCGTGAATTATTCGATAATTATGGTTCCCGAGCCCACTATACTCCACCATCCTATACCAGCGAGGATAGAGAAACTCGTTCTACTAGAGTTATCGATCATTCACCACACATGGTCCATCATTCTTCGAGTCTAGGCTTCCTCCATAACCCCGAATTCCTGTGCATCCCATACTACATAGGAAAGATATAAAAGCTTCCTGATCCCGTGTCCTGATCAAACAATTTTTTATTTTCACACAAGTTTTAGTCTCTAGCCTACATCCTAAAGATTTATACTTTTGATCCACTATGCCACCCATAGCTACACCACGTTTCTACCTAGGGTCTTTTCTTTAGACCTAGGGTTCAATCTAGTTGACTCACAACCTCTATCTAGTCTAGATACCACCTTTGACATCTTTTTCGACTTCTAATTAGTTTCTCGCCCTAATTTTTCACCTTCTAATTTCTTTTATAGAAAGTAAGGCTAATCTTCAACTTAGACTACTCGTACAAGCTGGTAGGACAACCTCCAGATCGGCGGCGAGATCGAAGTCTGCTTACCAACTGCACTTTCTAGGGTGGGACAACCCACCTCCCTTTCAATGTTTAGCTTTACTCGGTACAAGATTATCCACTATTAGCTCAACTTCTAGTCTTTGTATCTGAACAAAACATTTCAAAAACATATATTTCCTTTTTGAAAACACTTTCTAAAACGTTTTCAATTTCAAACTAGAAGGTAGAGCATTCAAAATTCATTTCGATTCAAAATGAAATCCTAATTTGAGTTTCTAATTCTAGTTAAATAGCAACTGATTGACTTTCTAATTCTAGCCCATTGTTTTTAATAATTGAGCTCTAATACCACCTTTGTAATACCCCAACCTCCTAGAGACAAGTTTAAGCTTAACCATAAGGTAGGTTGGGTCTTATGTTACATTTACAAGTACAAAACTTGCATCTCGATTATTTTATTCTAACTCTTATTGAACCTTTCATGAATACCTTACCCAATTTGATCAATTTTAAATTCAATAAGACGTTACAAGTAGAAAAAGGAATATTTTTAACTCTTTATTTATTAAAGAAAATAAAGAAGTACATTATTGAATTCATATCAAGAGTATATAGTTCTTTAATTAAAAATAAAAATTCAGCAAAACTCTAAAAATCAAAACTTGGGCAACATACCCTTACAATGGAATTTAAAATATTTAAAAAGAATCTAATATCCATAATCTTCATGGTTCATTCAATTTTTTGAAAAATAAAAGGAATGGGGTGAGCACATAGTATTGTGGATCATTCGTTAAACAACTAAGTTATTATTTCAAATCAATAATACATCCAATTTGACACACTTTCATGCATTAAGTGATTCATACAACGTTTTAGTTTCAAGTTGATGTCATGACCGAAATGAGGTTTATTCCCTTGATGTTCTTATTTTAGATATCCCTATTTAGGGCGAAAAGACAATTCTTTTGTTACTTTCCATTGGATGTCACATACCAAGTATTCTTTAGTTGCACCCTGCAACCACACTCCAAGCATGTGATAAGAATACCCATAGCATCCCTATTGTAATACCTCAAAATTTTGTCAACAAAAGTTATTAATGAAATAAAAATTCATTGAGAAAAAAATTCTAAGGCAAATGAAAGTGCGTTAGTGGAAATATCAATTGAATAGAATTAATTATGAAATTTAATGAGTTGCTTTCATTTATTGAGAAATAAAGAATAGGAATAAACATATATATAGGTATGGACATATATTTATAGGGTAAATTGTGTGAGAATATAATAGGCATGTTAAATACTACATATTATAAGAATATGTATATAGAAAAATATACATAATTGAATAAAAATAAAGTATGCTTATATTTATAAAAAAAAATAAGTATAACATTATATAAGTATCAATTCATAATTACATAAAAAATGAAAGGAATATAAAATATATAGGTAAATGAAGAAATGAAAAAAATAGAGAAATAGGGATTATTAATTGTTGGCAATATTAAAGAAATAGAAAAATATCTAATAAATACAATATTAAATAGTTAGAAAGAAAAAAATATTAGTAAGTCCATAAAATAGAATGATTTGTACAATAAAACCAAGTTTTCATCAATTAAAAAGTGTCTAATTAGCAAAATTCGGATAATAGCAACTGTAGAAAGTGATTTTGGTATTAGAAACTTCATCCAACGGCCAGAAATACATCATCTGCACGATCTAAGATCTCACGGTTATGATCAAAACCGCATCATACGCCTGGATTGTAATAGCCCAAATTTTTGTAACGCGAGCACAACGCAATGAAATTTAAAAATATATATAATTTTTTTAACTAAGTGAATTAAATAAAAATATTTCATAGATATATATATATATATATGTATGTATATGTATATATATGCATACATGATTTTGAATATCATATGGTAGATGGAATAAATAAATAAACAATGGTTTGGTTTCAAAAAAAAATGAGATGAATAAAATAAGAGAAATAAACACATGTATGCTGATATATATAAAGGCAAGTGTTCCACATTTTGGGCTCACACAAACCAAGCATACAAAACTTACAAAAAAAAAAGAGAATTCATTCCTCTTCTTCTCTTCATCTAAGCTCCAAAAAAAAAATCCGAATTTGGGTTTTTTGGAACAAAAATCCAGATTTTTAGTGAGATTTCGTTTTGATTATTCATTCGTGTTTGTGGTAAGATTTGGATTGAAATCTGTTACGTACACAAACCAGCTGAGATTTGTGTTGTCTCAAGCACCAAACACCGTTACAAACTCAAACACTGTCGTTCTGGTTTGGAATCTACACACAACGGTCCCAATTTTCCTCAAGCTCGTCAAATCTGCAACAAATTAGCCACTGTAGCAAGCAACCACACCAGATCCATTTTGATGGCTATAAAATCTGGGTTGCAGCTCGCCGGATTAGGAAAACCAGCCAACATTGAAGCTCCCATCGTTATGGATCTGCATCTAGCCCATCAATCTTTGCTGCTTGCCGTGAAGAAGAGCTGCTGCTTCTTGAGATAGCTCAACATTTTGTTGTGTTGAAGAGAAGAAAACCAGCTGTTGCTGGCTTGGTGTAGAAGAAGACGGACTGAAGAGGAACATCACATGGTGTGTTGTCCGCCACTTTTGGCTGCCATGATCTGGTTCGTGCATCTGCAACTAGCTGCTATTCTGTTTCCACAACTCATCAGGTTTCACTGCTGCTGGTGCATCTTCACCTTGTGCATCCTTGAGATTGCACGGATCTGAGCTGAAGAAGACAGTCAAGCTACAACTGCTTGCAAACCGTGGTGAACAGAGCTGTTGCAACTCACCGTGGAGGAAGAAGAACAGCTACAAAACTCTGTTTTCGCAGCTGTTGGTGCGTCTTCGGTTCTCCAGGCTCTGGTGATCCTGGTAGGTGATTTGGTCCAGCTGCTGGTGCATCCTCGTGCGTGATTTGGTTTGCCCAGGTACCTGCAATCCGTGGTGAAGAAGGGCAACGCTGCAACCTCTGTTTTCCGTTGCAGCTCGTCGTAAAGAAGAAGCTTGCTGCTGCAACTGTTGCGTTCTGTTCGTGTTGGAGAAAGGGGAACCAGCTATTGCTGGTTTCTTGATGCTGTGGTCAGACTAGGAACCGTCGTGGTGCAGCTGCTGTCCGTCATTGAACTAACTGCTACGTGTTGTTGTTGTGTCCGAATTAGTTAAGAAGATGAGCAGAAGTTTGTAGATATTTGGTTGAACGAATAGAGGAGAGCATGATCTATTTGTGTGCAATTGCAGTCTGTATTGGTGCATCTTCTGTTGTGCAAAGAAGACCGAATAGAACGACAACTTGCAGCTGCCTGTTTGATCCGTGGAGAAGAAGCAAAAACAGCTACTATCTAGGACTTTCGAACTCATACAAGCCGTTGCAAACCCCTTCGATTCAGAATTAGTACATCAAATCACAGTTCGAAAGGGATCAAGCGGCGAAGAGGTATATTTTTACTAATTTTTTTTCTTATGGCTGAAATTTATTTATTTATTTGTTATTTCTGCGAGTTTGATGCGCGAAATGAAGACTAGGGAATCAATATATGAAGTTTGAAGCCTAGTCAATATTTTAGTAGAAATATTATGTTGATGCACATAGATTTTGAATAGATGGTCGAGATATATTTTTTTAAAAAAATCTATTAATTGAATTATTGTGGAAATTACGGAAGTCTAGTATTTTTGAGGGAAATATACTTCTTTCAACCCAAAACCCTTGAATGGATATTAGTGGAAATAATTTTAGGTGACGATTAATATTTTAGGAGATTAGCGTAGAGTTAAGATTGAAAAGTCTTATTTTGTTCGTAATAAATTTAATTTTGACATGAAAACAAGTATGATCGAAGATTAACGTTAATGAGAGTCCTGATGTGAATATTAAATATTAGAATCGTCTTATTAAAGTGGAAAATATTTCTTGAGAGTGCAAGAAAATTTTAAAGGATTTTAAATATTAAAATTTAATTTATCTAAATTGAATAGAAATAGAAATTTTGGGAAAGACTCTATGTTAGAAAAAAAATGGATATGGGAGTTTTAAGAGAATCTGAACCCTAGAATATTTTTTCATTTATAGTGGATGAATTGTAGGGGACTTGAGAATTAATTAATTGTATTTACTATTTTCGGATTAAAAGCTTAAATTAGTAGACGAGTTACTTAGTATAAGATATAAGCTTAGGTCATTTCTAATTCATTTTGAATGAATAGTAGGAACTTGCAAAAATTAATTAATTAATTATCCTGATTTTTATTTCAGATCAAGAATATTAGGGCGGCGAGGAGGCGCGTGTGACTCAAGAATATTAAAGTGGGTGTGATTATTATTCTCTCTAGCTTTATTTAGATTTTGAATACAAATCATGATGTGTGTTTAAATTTAATGTAACTAGAAGCATGTTAGGATCTTAATGAATTTTTATTTGGAATGAGGTATGTGAATCCATAATGACTGGTTATATTGCTTTAGTATGTTGCATAGTTAGTTCCGTTGAAGCGTTTTTCTTGAATGTTCAAGCATGCGAACTTCTTCATTTGAAAATTTATTTTACGTTGATGGCTGATTGGCATGACTTGGAATGAATTGTGAAATTAAAGAAGATTAAAAGATGATTAAGAACACACGTACTGGTGCGATGGACGAGCCAATGGCACATCGTAAGTCTTCTTGTGATGGACTAGCCTTAAGTGTATTGTAGGTACCCCCACTAGAGAGCTATCTGTGACGGCTGATACGGTCTTCGAAAGCTGGTAATGGCTGTAGAGAGTTACCCCTTCCTTAGGCTGTGGTCCCCATGGTATGGCTGTATAGCGTACCCGGATTCGCTCCCAGATCACAGGGGCTTACTGAGAGGGTTATAAACTCTTCCGGTCTTAGGTTATAACAAACAAATAAATGTGTGAAACGCCTAATGTAATGTAAGTGTTTGCATGTTTGGTTTTCTGGTTTAAATAATGCTAGTGATGTATAGGTATGATTCACTGGGCTCTCGAGCTCACCCCCTTTCTTTTTCAGGTGATTCTTTAGATAGCACGAGTCGACAGACATCGTCGAGGACTTAGTGATTTGAAGCCTCGCCGAGGAGGTTGTTAGTGATGCTGCGCATTTTATTTTTGTATTTGACTGAACTGGGCATGTTCCCATTTTCTTTCCTTTTGTTTTAAGATTTTACACATGACTAAATGTTTGGGATATGTTGGATATTTTTAAATTGTTTAAATTTGAACTCAATGTCTTTATTTCATTTAAAATTGCACCTATCCATTTTATTTATTTAGAAGCTTATTTCAAAAAAAAAAAAACAAATTGGTGCCTATTTAAAATGGATTTATTATTACCTAAAGGATTGAAAGAAAAAGAAATAGAATCTGAGACAAATGATTACAGTAGCGCTCCGGCTCTTCGTGGACGATGCGGCGGCGGCTTCCCAGTTGAATGGGCGCGCATTCTCTGTTGAGCGCGGCCCGAGGGAACCCGCGGGAGGGCCAGAGTGTTACAAAGCTGGTATCAGAGCCCAGAGAGTAGAATTACTTGGTTGAAATTTACACTGAATGAATTTGATTCTAACAAAACAAAACTTTTCACAAAAAGAAAAATTTCACTGGAAAAGAATTTCTACTGGATTTGACTTTCGAAAAGTAGGTAAAATGAGTAGAATCCATTTACTAGGCGGATAGAAGTCTAGCAAAGATTTAGGTGATGTCAGCGTGCTCGAGTTGTTAATCGCTGCAGGACGAAAGTACTGTAGTGGCCCTGTAGGTTGAGCTCTACTTCGGTAGTGGCCTTACGGGTTGAGCTCTATTTAGGAAAGGTCCAAAACTTGGGAACGATGGCATCACATAAAGGTGAGATAGAGTTTGAACTTGGTGATTTAATAAACAAATCAGCTAGCCAAGTATTGAGACCATAATTCTAGTTAGAGACCGGGTGTTGCCAAAGAGGCACAATGGATCATAAAAGTGAATAAAAACTTTTAGGGCATAAGCTAGAGATTGAAAATGTGTGAAAAGAACACTTGATTGGTCAAGACACGAAATCGGGATGATCCTGTATCATTGATTTCTATGTGGTATGGGACGCATAGGTGTTTTGGGATATGGAGGAATCCTGGACTCGGAGACTGACGGAACATGTATGGTGAGTGATTGATTCTTGGGCAGAACTTGAACACACTCTATTCTACTGGTATGGGATGGTCGCGTATGGTGGGTCTTACGTCAGCCTTAGGGAGCAAGACACTTGCAAAATTGTAATGGGCACTGAACGGACTCTTTGGAAGAACTTGCACGCACTGTATTCTACTGGTATGAGACGGTAGTGTATGGTGGGTCTTGTGTCATCCTTAGAGACCTGGATTTGGTGAAATTATATTAGCCGTAATGGAATTGTCTGGTTCCATTATGTCAGCATGCATTGTTTGATTGGTTGTTGTGTGCTTGAATGTTATATATGTAGTATGACTATTTCGAGTATTGATACACAAATTCCTACACCTAGAAACAAACATATTGTTGTTGACTTAGAAGCATAAACCCCTAGGCCACTGAAACAAATGGAAAACTTAGAGACTTGAATTTAGAGTCACAGTAGCACGATGACATGAAGGGTATTGATGCATACAAAATTTTTTTGCTTCAATAAATCAAATTATTGCATACTAAAGTAAATTTTTGACTTGTAGATAATGCCGAGAGGTCGAGGTAGACCCAGGAGAGGTGCAGCCAGAGGCGGGGATGGAGCCGAGATGAGGCATAGTGATGAGGGTACTCCTGTGACACCGGCACCGGTAGTGGTTACACTGACGCCAGAGGCCATCACTGAGATGATGCAGAGGGCAGTGGAAAAGGCTATGAGGACCCAGCAGCCGTCAGCAGCACCACAGCGATCAACACTGGTACAACCACAGGTGCAGCCACAATTATCGACAGAGATACCGGCACCGGCTCAGCCTCAGGTCCATCAGGGGTCCACTTCCACGGAGGCAGTACCACAGAATAGACCCGTTGGGTTTGATAGGGAGTAGAAGGACCTATTGGTGGAGTTCCAGAAGCTACGTCCTAGTACCTTTGAGGGGACTGGTGATTATATGGTAGCTAACAGGTGGTTCACAGAGATGAACAAGCACCTGGACGCTATGGGGGCATATGGGCCCAGGAGAGTAGCACTGGCAGTGCATCAGTTGGTAGGGCTAGCCTACCATTGGTGGGAGATGATTGTGAACGACCCCACCATTAATCAGACGGTCATGACTTGGGAGGAATTCAAGACAAGGTTCTATAGTAAGTTTTTCTCTACTGCAAGAAAGAGACAGCTACAGTTAGAGTTTGTCAACCTAAAGTAGAGGACTATGACAGTTACAGAGTATGAGCAGAGATTTACAGAGTTGGCAAGATTTGCTCCTGCTTTGGTCATGGATAAGCAGTCCAAGACGAATCGTTTCATTGAGGGTTTGAAAGTGGAAATAAGAAAGATCTTGGCACCGCTTAAGTTGACGACCTTTATGGATGCTGTGGAGAGGGCGCAGATCTTGGAGAGAGACCTAGAGTTTGAGTAGGCATTGAAGGTTAAGAAGAGGACTAGGTCAGAGAAGGCTGCGGGACCTTCACAGAAGAGGCCGAGCAAACAGGAGGGGTATAGAGCACCTCAGCTTCAGCGACAGCCATAGGTACAGTAGGCTCGACCCGACCGTGCTAGAGACTATCAGACAGATCAGGCTAGACAGCTAGGGTTGTGTTATAAATGCAAACAACAAGGGCACATTTAAAAGTATTGTCCTACCAGAGCACAGGCTCTAGCACCCCAGCAACAGCGGCAACAGACCCGTGGATAGGGTAATCGCCCTTAGCAGAGGCAGCAGACACAACCACAGCCACCACAGAGGATCCAAGCCAATTTGTATGTTGTAGACACCCAAACCAATCCCACTCTAGCAGTGGAAGGTACATTTCTTTTGTTTGGCATTACTGTCCAAGTTTTGTTTGCTTCAGGTGCCACTAGATATTTTATTTCTGAGAACTTAGTAGATAGGTTACAATTGGTAACGAGTCCATTGCCAGTGACATTAGATGTGGTGACACCCATAGGGACTACTGTGAGTTCGAGGAAATACTGTAGATGTGACCTTAGGTTTGGAGACAAGCTAATTTCATCTGACCTCTGTACACTCTATTTTTATGGATATGACGTGATATTGGGTATTGTAATACCCCATAATCTTGTCAAATAATTAAATAAATTAATTTCAAAATTCTTTTCGGTGCAAATGGTGGGTTGGCACATGAAAAATAAAATAAATTAGAGATATAGTGAAAATTTAACAAATAAAACCTTAATTTGATAATTAAATAAAAAAATTAAGGTTTAGTA
>JAJIYU010016859.1:0-11938 GCA_030144865.1 Tinospora cordifolia | reverse complement strand
GATTAAAATTAATAGAGTCTACCGTCTTATTTCTACATTGTGGGGTAAAATAATCCCATATAAACTTGTGAAATTAATTTATTCTAAGTTTTTTTTTGTTAAAGTTTTTAATCTCTTTATCTAATTTAATTTCATTTTATTGTATCATCTTTTTATTCAATTCAATTTCATTATATTTTGTATTATAAAAATAATTTTATTTTGTTCTACACAACAATCACACCCTTAAAATATCTTTTTTATTTAATGCAAGCAAATTAAGAAGAAAATTTTGGTTAGACTTGTTGACATTTAGGGCATCTCTAATTAGCGCCAAAATGGCATTGGTGTGGAGAGTTTGGCGCAGGGTTGGTCTCCAATTCCGTGTTAAAGCAAGTGCCACCTTGGCATTGATTTTTTTCTTCTTTTTTTTTTCTCCTCTTTTTTTTTTTACTTTTTTGTTTTCTTTTATGTTTTTTACACTATGATTATAATTCTAATTGTAATTATAATTATAAAAAATTTAATTGTATTTATTTAATTCAATTAAATATTATATTTTTATTATTAACTAAAATTAAAATTTTAATTATTAATGTGGTATTTTTACAATTAATGTAATATTTCTAATTTCTATAATGTATTCTTTTTAAGTTTAGATAAAATATAAATTTTACACAATAATTAATTATTAATTAATTAAAAAAAGTAATTGAGAATTAAAAATAAATAATTTTTAATTAATTATTATATTAATTATTTAAATAATTAATTTTTGTAGTTCATTATTTATTATTTGATAACTAAATGTAATAAGTAAATATGTAAAATAGAATACATATGTAAAAATATATATTTTTAAAAAAAAAGTAAAAGAGAATATAAAAAAGAGATGAAAATAAATATTTTCAGAATATTTTTTAAAGGAAAAAAAATAAGTAAATGAGTTAGAAAAAAACTGTTATTTAATATTAAATTACTTTTAAAATAAAATAAAATATAGAATTAGAGTTGAAAATGACCTCAAAGCTTAAGTTTTTATATGATTTCTTTTTAATGTATATAATGTTTTTTTTAAATATTTACTTGTGTTACGATCAAACTAAGCATTTTCTTTGCATTTTCTCGAACAAAAGTTAATAAGGGAGATTCAACTGTTGCCCTCATCCCCATGGGTCCAACCACAAGATACGCATAATCGTGTATCCATGATAAGAACTCGTGGAATATCATGGCTTGTGAAAGTGACGGGCCATTAAACCCTTCACAGCGAGAAATTACTTGCAGAGTCACACAGGCCACTCCCCCTTCGGCTTTTGCATGGAAATTCTTCCATTGCTTGGGTGTAAAGAAAGTTTTCCAAGTTCCGTTTTCTTTGACGTTTTGCTTTTCTGGGCATCTAATCCCCCTTTCATCGGGAAAACGAGGAAGACAGGTTTCTTCAGAAATGACAATCCGAGGAATTTCATATAGTTAGACACCTCTTAGAGCAGATTTACTCAACTTGTGAGGGAAATAGTTTCTTCCCTTGGAGAGAATTTAATAACAGGAAGCATGGTTGAAACTTTTATTGACATGTGATAAAGAGTAGTGAGATTAATTCAAAAAGAAAAAAATTTTAGCTAATACACCATTTGAACATCGTGTGTAATAATATATAGATATTTATTTATTTATTTCTTTAAATCAAATATTGGGTAATTCAAGTCAAACAATGGGTAATTTTTAATTGCAAATTTGTTAAGTTGATCTTTGCTATAGTACTATCATAGTTTTTAATGGGTTATTAGTTGATTTTATTTTAATTACATTAATATACTGAATCATTTTTTTATTTAGATAATTAAATTGTGTTTACCTTCTGAAGGTCCGAAGTGATACTTAAGTTCGAGTGTAGTGGCAAAGAAGTAAAAAAAGATATTAATAAAAGGCCTTGTCTATATAAAAATATAAAACATAATTCATACTATATAATAATAATAATAATAATAATAATAATAATAATAATAATAATACTTCTCACTTTTCACGTTGAGGCCAATTCATGGATAGTACCGAAATTGCCCTTATCGTTTAAACTCAAACAATTATTTTTATATTCAATTGTATCCTTGAGAGAAGGATATCTTAGTAATTTACATATCTTTTGAAATTTTCTTTCACATTTTAAATGTACAAATTAAAAGAATCAGTTTAAAAAACAAATTCAGATATAATTCAGTTTAAAAAACTAATTCTAGATTATATATATATATATATATATATATATATATATATATATTTGTAGCTTTATTTCATTACGTGTTTGTCTTCCACGTCCTGCGAAGAACTATGAACATAGTTATTGTCTTCTTTGTTGAAAAACTTTCCTCAACCTCTTCTTTTTCCTTGACTGCGACTATTTTTAAATTCATGTCCTCTTCCTTTATGATTTTTTGCTCACCATTACTTTTATTTTCTTTTAATGAAAGTTTTGTCTGCAAGACTTACTCCACTGACTCTTTATTCTTCTATAACATTTTTTCATCATGGGCTTGCAAAGAACCTATAAGTTCATCAATTGGCATAGCTTACGAGTCTTTGGATTAGTCAATGGCCATAATGATGTGATTAAACTTCTCTATCAAAGATCCGAGGATCTTTTCAATTACCATAATGTCACTCATAGTTTCTACATACCTCTTTATCTCATTCATTACTACTAATACTCTTGTACTATAATCTGAAAATGATTCAGATTCTTTCATCTACAAGGCTTCAAAGTTGCCTCTCAGACTTTGAAGGCGAACTTTCTTCACTTTATCGATACCTTTAAAGGTGTGATCAAGAATCTCCCAAGCTTGCTTAAAGGTGGTTACTGTAGATATTTTCTCAAATGTTCCATCATCAAGTGCTTGATGGATAAGAGTAAGAGTCTTTTGATTTTTCTTTCTGGTAGTTTGCAATACGTCCTTCTCATTTTGAGTCAGAATTGCATCATCTTTAGGTTGATCGTCAATTGTGTGTACTGTCTTCCACACACCTTGACAAGCAAGCAAAACCTTCATTCTAATACACCAAGTTATAAAATTTTCTTTAGTAAACTTAGGAACTTAGAGTGAAACCAAGTTATTTGCCATCTTCTTTTTTTGACAAGGATCTTCTCAAAGCTTAGATACCACTTCGTTGGGAGAACACAAAATATTTGAAGAGGAAGGCGAGAAAAAAAATGAAAAAACTTGGAATACTTTGTTCATTCAACTTGATTTCAATTTATATAGTGCTCATATAAGCATCAAACATTTATAACATATATGAATCCTATTAACTAATTCTATACATGAATCATAATAAATATAATGCATGCATACAAATTAATACACATACATGAACTATGCAAATACATGAACTATATAAATACATGGACTACATAAATGTAAAAACACGAACCAAATTGTAATATATGAATCATGTTTAGTATAAATATTAACATTACCCACGTGCTACATTTTAATATTCCAAATCTTGTGAGAAATTGGGATAGAGTATGTGCTACTTCTATGTGAAGGTTAATACTCTATATGCTATTGTCTAATCTGTGATAGATGATGACGACAAGAAGATTTCAGTCTTTCTCTAGCAGAACCAAGAAAGCAACTCTAATAAAATTGAAGAAAGATGGAAGAAAGGAGCCAAATTTAGCATTGAGCAGACTCTCACTAATAGGTAACGAAGACATAGAATTGAAAGTGGAATCGGAGTTTGATGCAAGGTTGGTCTCTAGACCTACGTCAAAACGAGCAACATCTTGGCGTTGGTCTTTTTTTCTTTTTCACTTTTTTGTTTTCTTTTATGTGTTTTTAAATTATGATTATGAATCTAATTGTAATTATAATTGAAGAAAATTTTATTATTTTTATTTAATTTAATTAAATATTATATTTTTATTATTAATTTCAATTTCAATTTAAATTATTAGTGTAATAGTTTTGTCTATTTTTATATTATATTTTTAATTTTTTTATAATGCATTATTTTTTAAGTTTAGATAAAAATATAACTTTAATATAATAATTAATTAATTAATAAGTAATTGATAATTAATAAATAATAATGAATTAATTTTAATCAATTATTGTATTATTAATTAATTATTTAACTTTTGTAGCATATTTATATTATTTATTTACTAAATAATAATTAAACGTAATATTAAGTAAATATATAAAATAGAATTTATATACAAATATATATATTTTTAAGAAAATAGTAAAATAGAATATAAAATAGAGATGAACATAATAATGTGATAATATTCGTGTGAGAGCAAAAAAAAAAAAAAGGAAAATGAGTGAGAGAAAAAATTACTATTTAATATGAAGTTAATTTTAAAATAAAATAAAATATGAAATTGAAATTGGAGATCCAACTCATAGTTTGTAAGTTTTTGTGTGACTTCCTTTTAATATATTTAATGTTTTTTAAATATTTAGTTGTGTCACGGTCAAACTTGGCTTTTTTTTTCTTTTCTTTTAATCTGAAAAAACAAAAGTTAAAAAAAAAAAAGGAGATTTCAACTATTGACCTCACAGCCCCAATTCAGGCATATCATGAATCCATGATTAGAACTCGTGGAATCTCATGGCTTGTGACGGGTGCATCATGTCATCAAAGGAAGCAAAAGCGAGTCGAGTTTCATGACTTTCTCGGTACGAAGGTCGGAAAATTTTAAGAAAATAAATAAAAATGCCATTAAACCCTTTGTCACGGCGCGAAATTACTTGCCTTTTGCATGGAAATTTCTCCGACTGATTGGGTATGAAGAAAGTTTTCTCAGTTCCGGTATCTTTGACGTTTTGCTCTTCTGGGCATCTAATCCCCTTTGGTCGGGAAAAGGAGAAACACGGGCTTGTTCAAACACAGCATGAGAAATGATAATCGGAGGAATTTCCATGAAGTTAGACGCGTCTTAGAGCAGATTTGCTCAACTTGTGGGTCTAATAGTTTCTTCCCTTGGGGAGAATTTAATAATAGTGGATTGATCTGAAGAAACTTTCGGCTAGAATCGTTTACTTGAAAGAAAATAGATCTAACTGAAAGTATCTACGTACTAAGTCTAAAACATATTATTTAAATGAAATATATATATATATATATATTATTTAAATGAAATAGTGGGTAATTCAAGTCAAATAATGGGTAATCTACAATTACAAATTTGTTAATTTGATTTTTACTACAGTACTGTTATAGTTTTTAATGGGTTATTAGTTGATTTTTATTTTAATTATATTAATATATTAAAATTAATTCAAAAGTAACATATGATTGATATGAAATCAACTGTTTTTTTTTAATGTTTATTGTATCCACAATAAATAACTTTACTTGCTTTTTTGGCCTTTTCTTATAATATTCTTAAAGATATTTTTGACGTTTATTTACTTTCTTCAAACATATTCCTGAAAATATTATAAGTAATGATTATGTCTTCTTTTGACCTTATTATTCTTACAAATTACTAAAATGTCGCTTTATTTTAGAATTAACTTGCTTATGCATTTTTTTTTTTAATATATTACAATGTATCTTTGGGTTTTTTGTTTTAATTGTTATCTCCATTAATTTGCAGAGCATTAGCCAAAATAAGTTTCAAATTTAATTCTTGAGAATAAAAAATAGACGTTAAAAGAGTTCTTTTCATTTAAGTGTTATAGAAGCTTCACTTGTAAGGAATTTCAATATATGCATAAAACTCTTTGAAGGATGAGATTAAAATTAATAGAGTCTACCATCTTATTTCTTCATTTTTGGGTAAAATAATCCCACAGGTGGAATTAATTTATTCTAATTTTTTTTTAATTAAAGTTTTTAACATCTCTTTATCTAATTTAATTTCATTTTATCACATCATCTATCTATTTAATCCAATTTCATTTGTATTATAAAAATAATTTTACCCTATCTTGCACACCAAGCACACTCTTAAAATTGTGGATTGTTTCTTCATGTACTGTTTTTTTTATTTAATTCAAGCAAATTAAGAAGAAAAATTTGGTTAGATTTGTTGACGTTTATGGTATCCCCAATTAGCGCCAAAATGGCATTGGTTTGGAGAGTTTGACATAGATTTGGTCTCCAATTCTGTGTCAAAACAAGTGCCATCTTGGCGATGGTTTTTATTTTTATTATTTTTTTGCTTGTTTTTATTTTGTTTTCTTTTATGTTTTTTTAAACTATGATTATAATTGTAATTATATTTAAAGAAAATTTTAATTATATTTATTTAATTCGAGTAAATAATATATTTTTATTATTAACTTAAATCAAAATTTTAATTATTAATACGATATTTTAAAAATTAATGTAATATTTTTTTAACTATTTTTATATTATATTTTAAATTTCTATAATGTATTATTTTTAAGTTTAGATAAAATATAAAATTTATATAATAATTAATTAATTGTTAATTAATAAATAAGTAAATAATTAATAAATAATAATGAATTAGTTTTTAATTAATAATTATATTATTAATCAATTATTTAAATTTTGTAGGGTATCATTTATTATTTATTTATTACTTAATAATTAAAAATTAAGTTAGAAAAGAAGTTATTATTTAGCATTGATTAATTTTAAAATAAAGTAAAATATAAAATAAGGATTGAAGATCTCACAGCTTTTAAGTTTTTTTATGACTTCTTTTTAATTTATATAATGTTTTTGCTGTGTCCTGATCAAACTAAGCTTATTTTATTTATTTAATTATTTTAAACAAAAGCCAAAAAAAAAAAAAAAAAAAGGAGATTTCAACTACTGACCTCATCCCCATGGGATGAGCCCCAGTGCAGGCATGTCATGAATCCATGATTAGAACTTGTGGACTATCACAGCTTGTGACGGGTGCATGATATCAAAATATTCCCTTTCGAAGCCGGAGTGAGTCCAGTGGCGTAATTTTCTCCGGACAAAGGTCAGAAAATTATAAATAAATAAATAAACAAAAACTCCATTAAACGTTTGTCACATCAAGAAATTCATTACTTGCAGAGTCGCGGGCCACTAGCCCTTTCGGCTTTTGCATGGAAATTTCTTCCATGGCTTGAGTATGAAGAAAGTTTTCTAAGTTGCGTTTTCTTTGACGTTTTGCGTTTCTGGGCTTCTAATCCCCTTAATTTGGTCGAGGAAAGGAGAAAGACGGGCTTCAGAAGTGATAATCGGAGGAATTTCCATGAAGTTAGACGCGTTTTACAGCAGATTTTCTCAACTTCTGAGGGCAATAGTTTCTTCCCTTGGAGAGAATTTAATAACACGAAGCATGGTTGAAACTTCTATTAACATGTGATAAAGAGTAGTGAAATTAACATCCATCTTGAATTACTTTGAACATGTATGTAATAATAATAATAATAATAATAATAATAATAATAATAATAATAATAATAATGATGATGATAATATATATATATTTCTTTAGATCGAATATTGGTAATTCAAGTCAAGCAATGGGTAATTTTTAATTGCGAATTTGTTAAGTTGATTTTTTTTAATATAGTACTGTCATAGTTTTTAATGGGTTATTAGTTGATTTTTATTTTAATTACTTTAATATATTAAAATATTTCTTTTTTTTAATTAATTAAGATAATTGATTTGTGTTTTATTTTTTAGGTCTGAAGTGATATTTAAGTTGGAGAGTAGTGGCAAAGAAGTAAAAAAGATATTAATAAAACGCCTTCTCTATATAAAAAATATAAAACATAATTTATTATACTATATATATAATAAGAATGCTTCTCGCTTTTCACGTTGAAACCAATTTATCCCTAATACCGAAATTGCCCTTATCGTTCAAACTTCAACAATTTATTTTTACATTCAGTTAATCCTTGAGAGAAGGGTACGCAAAGGCTAGAAAATTTGAAATAATAATAATAATAATAATAATAATAATAATAATAATAATAATAATAATAATATACCATAATGCCTAATGGGTAGTTTCTTATTGCCTATTATAAACTAATTTATGCCTTGTCTATTAAAAAAATATATAAAAGATAGTTTATTATACCATATATATAATAAGAATGCTTCTCACTTTTCAGGTTGAAACCAATTTATGCCTAATACCGAAATTGCCCTTATCTTTCAAACTTCAACAATTTATTTTACATGTCAATTGCATCCGTGGGAGAAGGGTATCTTAGTAATTCACATATCTTTTAAAATTTTCTTTCACATTCCAAATTTACAGATTAAAAGAATCAACCCTGAATTGCTAGTTTGTGATATTTTATGTCTTGGCCAAAATTAATTTTGGTACGAAAAACTTTCGATAAGGAGAAAATAAACTCGAAAAAAAAATAGGAAAATTCAAGTCACACTAATTCTGATTCCCCTAAGTTTTTTTTTTTTTTACATGTAGAAGCCCGTGACAGGCTGCCTCATGTATTCTTTGGAGGAACAGCAACTTTTGATATATTTTTCAAAAAATTCTGCAGATAACGAGTCTCTTGTTCTGAAGCTTCTTGAAGATGGCTCATGTACCAGGCCTCTGGGTAATGTAATCGTGTGCTTGATGTGTGAACCCTGGACCCTTCTGATATTTTCAACCTAGGAAGCTTTATTTTCAACTCCACGAGTCTAGCCGGTCGGAAGGGGCAGGTGCGTTCGCTGACATTCTTTTTTTCTCTGACTCTTATTTGTTGATGTTTATGTTTTGTTTACTATCTCCATCTGTCGTAAGAGCAATTACCCAACAAAAATTTCGACATATTTGTTCTAATTAAATCATACAAAGATTTAAATTATAATTAATCCTAAAAAACTTAAAAAAAACAAAAAGAAAGAGTATTTAATGTTCACTGTTCCTTCCCGTGCTTGGCTATTCTTTGTTTACCGTTAGTAAATGAGAAAAATCTGGTCAGACATGCTGTAAGTTTCTGTACTATATTATTTCTGTTAATTTTATTTTTTTAAAATTTAATTATTAGATTAATTATAAACAAGGGTAAGAAAAGTTTGATTCAAGCAATTTCTGTTAATTTTATTGTTAAAAAATTTTAATTATTAGATTAATTTAAAATTTAACTGATAAAATATTTATTAACTGTTTGTTAGGATCTCTAAAAAGATGTAAACTTTCAGGAAAAAAAATGCTTTTCCAGGCTTTATATATAATATTTTTTTTTCTATGAACACATCAAATACATACATACATACATACATACATACATACATACATATATTTAAATATATTATAGGAGACAACATACAATCTTAGGACATTGCATCTATAAACTTTTGTCAAATAGTTTTCTCCGTTTCTTATTATTATCAATTTTGTTTTTCAGTTTCTATTAGTGTTATTAAATTATAAAATTTGGTACTATTGTGGTATAATAAATATGACGGTATTAACATCTCTTTTTAATTTTATCTTTTCAAAGATCCCGTCGGATCAATAAAGAAATATTTAAAACATTTCATTTCGTTAAATCTTAAAGTTGGCATCAATTAATTAGTGCTTCTGTTCAATTCCCTTTTAATTGCGGCATGGCATCTTCGTTTCTCTTATCTTATCACGTATAGAAACTTTGCTATATATTAGAATATACTAATAATAATGTAAATAAAATAATTATAAGGAAAATAGGAAAACAGAGCAATGTCCTAAGACAAAATTTGTTCTCTTCCCGAGTGCTTGAAGTCTATGGAATCTGTCTCCCAGGATACAACTGTTCAAATCGAATTATAGCACCAAAATTCGATTTCTGTCAACTGGAATAAATCAAATTTATGAAATTTTCTTCTTCTTAAAATCAGTGTATACTTTCCTGTAAAAATATGTATTATATATTAATCAGAAAAGATGTGTTTGAATTGGTACGAATATTCAAACAATTAACAAACTATAAAAACTGTCTCAAAAACTGTCTTAAGACAGTTAATGCCAATTTTAATTCAAAATTTAAATTTAAAAGAAATAAAATAAGGGCTTAATGAATCAAAAACGATGGGCCCAAGGCCCTTGTCTTTGATCCATTTAAATAATGTATTTCAATTATATCATGAATATAGGCCCATATTGAGCCCATTGTCTCTTTTTTTTTTAATCAAAGAGACTAGTACACTATCCCCTTATATCCTAGCTTTATCTTTTCAATTTAGCAATGTGAGACTATTTAAAACTCTTTATTTGGATTCAAACATAACTCTTTTTCAAACACTATAGAGATCGATTAAACTTATCTAAAGATGCCAACGTCATCTGAAGATCTCACATCAAAAGAAGGTGCTCAGCAGCTGCAGCTATACGTAAATCCCCTACTTGTATTCTTCCATTGAAGCTTCTCTTCCTGCTTCCTATTTCTTTCCGTCTCGGCTGTTTAAAGTTTTCAACTCTGGCCGGAGATTTCTTGAATGTGATAAACTGCTAAACATCTAGCCCAGCACCAATATCAGTACTGTGAGATTCAAGAAAAACGCCGGTAAGGTATATAATTGTGTTTCATCGCGATTCTCGTACAGTATCATATACTTATTCAGCTAGTTGCTTGCGTATAATAATTGTGTTTCTTCCAGCTAGGGTTTGTACAGGTTGATGGAAGAAGGATCAGAAAGTAGGAAGCAAAAGAGGCAACGGAGTTTGGATCCGAGTCCGCCGAATCATCACGATGGCTACAACAAAGAAGAAGAAGAAGATGATGATGATCAAGAGCCGCGACTGACGAAGAAGATGCTACGTGCTATATTCAGGTATGATAAGGTTTGGTTTGATTAATATACATTGATGGCTTGCTGATACTTGTTCTGGAGATTCTGCTATTGAATCCATGACCTAATCGTTTTATCGATCAAAGTATTATCCGATACGATCTATTTAACTTCCATGGACCTCTACACCTATTTCTCTCGTTTAATTTAGGTTTAAACATGGCTTCACATAATTTAGTATTCAATAAGTGCAAAAGGTTCTCATCTTATCTATTTACCCTAACAACATGGAATAATTCACCAGAATTTTCATCAAATTCCGTATTTCAGGCCTTTGCACTTATTGGTTTCTTTTCTTTTCTTTTCTTTTTTTTTTTTTCCAATTTTTAGTATCAGTCGATGGGGTTCTGCGGCTTCATCGCTGCTGTTGATGACTTGCACAATCGTGTAGTAAATATCAGTAGAGGCCAGCTATCTAGGGTTTTCTTTTGCTAAAAAAAGAAAAATCAGCAATAAAAAATAAAACAGTAGAGTTTGGTTTTTAGCCGTAGTTCTCATTCAGTGTCAAACCAAAAAACCAGCCGTGATAGATCATCTTCAACATCTGAAGCTTCAATTTCGTGTCCGGATGAGTTCTGTTGAATTTGAACTCCGAGTCATTAATTAATTTCTGGGGCCATTTCAAATGGAATCCTCTCATATCCAGCGATCTTATTATATTTACACAACTTGGAAATCAACAGTACTGTACATGTATATATATGTATATAAGGGCTTGATTCATGAGAAATCGAACAGCTTGGGCTAAACTGTACACAGTTTATCCACTCTTATGAAAATGGTTCAATATGGAAGCCAGATCAAATACAAATTTATGCTAACTAGAACTTTGAATAATTAGTAATACTGTCAACTTAATTAATATCAACTCGAGCTATATATGGCTTCTTCCTGTCCTAGGGTGGATATTACGTACAATATTAATTATATTTGAACATATAATTATTTTTACACTTACTCATGACCCAGATTTTCTATTAATTCTTTTTTCAATGCTCTTTTCTTTTCTTTTCTTTCTTTCTTTTTATTTATTTTATTTTATTTTATTTTTTTTTGGAGCCTCTTCCACTATTTGTACATATAGAGATTAGAGTGTAATAGTATATGCATGTTTGGTATCAAATGTGATATCAGACTTATATATATAGCTATTTTCGATTTATATATAAATGACAATAATGAATAACATGTTATA
>JAJIYU010016858.1:0-11956 GCA_030144865.1 Tinospora cordifolia | reverse complement strand
ATTTTAAGTTATGTACGGTTAAATACGATCAAGGCATGAAATGACTAAAATAGAAAGTCAAGTGTGCGTCGCTTGTAATGTAACATCGGCCCGGCCCGCCGTTTGGTTTAGCCCACTGTTAAGAAAAATGGTGGATGCGTCCAATGCTTAATGATACGGGGGTTGGGGTGTTACATGTGAGCAAAATGTAGAAAACCCAAAAAAACTTTTGTGGTTTGGTTATCATAGTAGAAGATTGGGCTACCACGGTAATGCATGGGATACAAATGATTAAATAATGCATAGAAATCCTTAATCTTGTCATTCAACCCTGCAGTCACATACCCCTTTCCACATACCAATACCAGTCGCCTCCAGTCAACTTCCTTCTCCTCTGACATGCATTCTAACCTAGATTTACCCAATCCCAACCTTTCCTAACTATCTTACAAGCATTGATAGAAGAACTATGTTGTTTGTGAGGAATCAAACTGAGACACTATTACAAACATATGTGCACAGGTAACACACTAGACCTTATGTAGAATCTATGTTTCAATTAGTGTCATGCACTGTCTAAGGTTACATACATACTTTTGATGAAATAGAACCCTACAGTCATTTTCAGCATTCGTGTAAGGAAAATGAAGGAGGCAACAAATAGCAGTAAGGTATAACAGTCCAGTGCATTGAGGTCCCATGCACAAGATGAACGAGAGAACCACATACGAGAATGCAGTTTTTGGAAATCACATGGCTACCACAGTAGCCTACCGCAATAATGCACTGTTCACATGAATCCGGTCTTTGGTTACCATAGTAACATGAAGTACTACTGCAATAACGACATAAATTTTTGCGTGGAGCATAAACTACCGCATTAGTGCGATTAACCCTCTCGGACCTGTGGTAACATTATTAAAAGTTTTGATTTTCATTTTTCATGCATAGACCTTGATTATTGCGTGTTTCCTTACACTATACCAACATATGCCTATTATGACATGTTTACACACTGTATACCATATAGATTTGAGAATCATTGAATTATGATTTAAAAACACTAGAAATGCTTCAACATCTAAGAAAAACAATGTATAATCCTTGAAGTTTGAGGACTCAAGGAGATTTGGATACTAAAGTAAGGAATTGAGGAAGTTGAAGAAAGAAACATGTGGAAATGAATACCCTAAACTTTTTAGTATTATTTTCGTCTCAAATATGAAGCATGATTATTTGTTTACCTTCACTGAATATGTCACACCATGCTAGGGTTATATTTATTAGTTGCTCGAATGGGTATTTGTCTATTGTGTGATTGATAACATGTTGGGTGAATAATAAATGCTTAATACTCCTGCAATGAAATACCATATGCAATGTAGGATGAATTACATGTATTGGGTGATGACATGCATGACTTGCAGCTTATCAATATGTTCTATGAATTTATATTTGAGATGTGATGTTATAAAATGTGCTTGTGGTCACTAACTATATTACTCCAAAAATTTGTATGAAATTCCATAAATGGAATTAAATAAAATAAATTGACTTTAAGAAATTTATAATATTTTTGGTATAAATTGTGTATATTTCAAGGTATAAAGTGAAGTAGGTAAAATGAAATTAATTGAGAAATCTTGGTGCAACCTTAAGGTATCCAAAATAAATATTATAAAGAAATAGAAATGCATATATATTTATATATATATTTATATAGTAAGTGTGTTGATGTGTAAATATATATAATATTATATATTATATAATATATGGGTATAAATATAATATAGATATATATAGTATGTGTAAATATTATATAAGCATATGTATACATATGCAGTATGTGTAAGCATTATATGAGTATACATATATATTATAATAATAGAATGTAAATATCATATGAGTATAAATATTATAGTAGGTATATATGTATATATACACACAAAAAATAAAGACTTCGCCAAAATTGGTGAGTCTGTATGATACGAATTCGCTCGGCGAATTTGTGAAAAAAAGAAATTGAAATTGCGCACACAACTACTATATGGATCATTCGTGCATATATAGAGCGAATTTGTATCATACGGACTCACCAATTTCGGCGAATTCTTTATCTTTTCGTGTGTGTGAGTGAGTCCGTATGATACGAATTCGCTCGGCGAATTTGTGAAAAAAAAATTGCGCACACAACTACTATATGGATCATTCGTGTGTGTATATATATATATATGTACATACACCTACTATAATATTTATACCCATATAATATTTACATTCTATTATTATAATATATATGTATACTCATATAATACTTATACATAGTACATATGTATATATATATATACTCATATAATATTTACACATACTACATATACTATATTATATTTATGCCCATAATATAATAATATTATGTATATTTACACATCAACACACTTAATAATATATATATATATATATATATATATATATATATTTCTTTATAATATTTATTTTGGATACCTTAAGGTTGCACCAAGATTTTTCAATTAATTTCATTTTACGTACTTTACTTTTACCTTGGAATATACATAATTTATATCAAAAATATTATAAATTTCTTAAAGTCAATTTATTTTATTTAATTCCCTTTATCAAATTTATACAAATTTTTGGGATATTACTTCTACCCCCTTAAATGAATTTCTTCCTCGAGATTTGCAATAGTTCACTTGATGTCGTTTCATCATGTATCCCTAGTGGAGAAGTCTAGATTTGATTAATTTTTGAGAAATCAACGATGACTCTAATATGAATCCCTGTGATTATCTTCTGCCTTTTTAGGAACTACATAGCTAAGATATTTGTCCATCTTTTTGACTATCTCTTAAGTGCTTCTAATATAATCCTTAAGTGTTTCATAGGTTCAGTTGCCTATTTCAAATTGGTAAAGACTGTGTCTAACCACTTGGTTCGTCAAATCCCTATTTGCTGTTAGGGTATCTTAGTCTGGAAGTGTGTATAATGATTCTTAAGGGTTATCTTTGGTATATCTGACTCTCAGATTCCCACCTAGTGATATCTTGGTCTAAGATCTTTCCTTGTGAAGTGAGTGGCTTCTTTTATTGATCGAATAGGTCAACTGTACTTGGTAGGGGATACTTAACCTTTACTATTGTTTGGTTTGGTTTCCCCACAGGAAGGGATAGCTATGGGGTTAGTTCCATGATGAACTTTCATCCTGAATTCTATTGGTAAGTAATTTGAAAATATACTTTTGTAACGCCATAAATTTCTTCAAATTGTTATTTTATTCAATTATTCCATAAAAATTTGGGTATTACAACCAACTATCCTTTCTTAAATAAATTTCAACCTAATAGATTTTCTAATGTATTGCTACTGTTTCTATTATGGGACTTGTTCTCCAGGGATGTCAGCAATTGTGAACACGCTAGCATGGTTCTGCCCACTACCCTGGTTCTAGTTTTGCCCTTGGTTGTTATTCTGTCGGGGCAGTTGTTGTTGAGGACGCATATTTTGTCCTCTTCCGTGGGGTTTGGTAAGACAAAACTTTGCCAAAAACCCTAGCTGGTTACATGAAAGCATAGCCATTGTTGTTTGGCCTATTCTTTTCGTTCGTCCTTGTTAGGTCTAGCTTGTTGCTGGACTTGAGGTGCCCTACTTCCATCATTTTATTGAGGGGTATTCTGCCTCTTCTGATGTTCTTCATGTTCTTTGCCATTTCTTGGCCTCTTATTCTTATTATTTAACATTTGTTCAAAGTCCAGTTCTTGTTTTAAGGTCAACAAATTCTCTACAACTTCTTTGTATGTCTTCGGGCCTAAGGTCCCTATTATCTTTTTGATCTCAATCTTGAGACCCTGAGTGAAGCGTTTCACCTTCATCTTCTCCTCCCTAATCAGATCAGGTGAAAACTTGGCCAATTTAGTAAATTTGGCCTCATAATCGACAATTCTCATTGTAATACCCTGAAAACTCTGTATTTAATTAAATAAAATTCAATGTCAATTCAGTGAAATTGAGTGCAAAATGAAACTAGGCTCATTTTTGGGGCAAAATTTGGTAGGTTTCCAAAAGTCTCATTTGGTGACCCTTAGGGACCCAAAACAACATAAAATGAAGTAAGGTGACATAAATTAATTAATTGGACAACATATCAAAAAATTAGAACAATTGATCAAGATTAGGATTTTCGTTTGCCTAACGCCCTTCAGGGGGTCCAAATTAGAAAGAATTAGCATTTAGCATACTTCAGGGAATCGAAATAACTCGAAATGAAATGGGATAACATGAACCGACAAAATAAACAACATATGTAAAAATTAGACAATTGGCCAAGATTTGAATTTTCATTTCATAGTGCCTTCAATGGGTTCTAAATAAAGAAAGTAAATGAAAACAAATTTGGCCAAACCATATATTGAAATTCTTAATTTTTTCATGCGATTTTAAAACTATAGGTTATAAATCATAATTCCTTGTAAATAAGGAGATATTAATTTTTATTTGATTTTTGTGAACCCATGAATTCATGGCCACCCAAAGCATGTGCAAATCATATGGATGGAATATCATGATCATGTGTACCCTCACCCTATCCAACCTCAATGGGATGTTTTCCTTAGTTGAATTCATATAAATTATCCCATGTGCGATGCAAATGATTCAGTATACCACACCTATGAGACGACCTACTTAGTATTATGAAACCATGAATGAATGATCTCATGTACAACATACACCACCATGCGAAAATGGTCCACCTATGTGAGTGTGTGTGCGCACACATGTGAGAAACCCTAATTAGAAGTGTCTAAATGATGAACCAAGCTCACACCCTAATCCTAGCTATCACTTAGTGTGAGAATTCAATGAGGAAGGTTGCTAAAATACACTAAGAATGAGACAAAAATTCAAAGAAGAAAATTCTCCTTCTCCATGTTTGGTGCCAAAAAGAGAGCACTCTCTCTTAGGGAACGTCCTCTTTGAATTAAAACTAGTTTAGATAGTTTCCTTGAATCCAAAATAAGTATTTTTGACTATTATTTGGTGTCCCCTCAAATCTGATAAGGTACTCCCCTAGGTGGACGTCCAAAGAGAGAAAATGGAAAGAATGCCTTATGGGTTTGTGTGATGAGCAAGCAATGAAACCAAATGGGAAAGTTCTATGAGCATCTTCTTATCCACAAGGGAATGTCCCAACTGAGATTGGAAGTGTTCTAAGTCTGAAAATATTCTCTGAAATTAATTAAGAAATGTAATAGAGAATCAAATTATGGCTCATAGGAATTTAGCAAGCTTTAGTAGTCCATGAGCCCACATGCCTATTCCAATCCAAATTGTCCCATGAGTATTTGAAAACTTGCCCAACTTTGTGAGCTGCCCAAGTTGCCCAAACTGTCCCCCTAGTGCTCTTGAACATCTATATAAACCCCCTGTTACTCACATTCATTTCATCCCCACGTAAAGAGTTCACACTTCCCTCTTTGCTTATTCTAAACAATCTTCTTGGTATCTCTTCTTACTTCTCTTGTGCTCACAAGTGAAAAGCTTTAATTTTAGTCTTCTAGTGAGTTGTTTTGAGTGCTTTTGTTGGTGTTCAAAAGTTCTTGAAGTTTTGAAAGTGGTAGATAAGGGGATCCTCTGCCGAATTTAACAAGATACTCAGATTGAGGTGGAAGAGATTTCTAGAACTCCTATTTTACTACTTTAAGTCTTTAGTGCATTCATGTTTGTTTTAATTTTTTCAATCATGTTATATTTTAGAATATTTATACATCAGTTTGAAGCATGTTTAATTGTGTTTTATTTTTAGTTAGCATGTTTTTATATTTTAATTCATGCATAATAGCATAACATCTTTAGAAATCATGATTAGGCTTATTTTTGAGTTTTCTAGTATGTTATTTATGTTTTTCATGTTCTCTTGATTATTTAAAATTTGATATCAACTATTTTGATTTACTATCATGGTTATTTGAGTTTAAAATGAGAAAGCGAAGATAAGAACTACGTACCATCATTGTAGTCTAAGGGATTCTATGGGTGTTCTTTGCATGTACTTGGTGTATATGAGTAACCTCACTAAGTTTGGATGTGTTTTAAAGTACTTGGAATGTAGACATGTGATCCTTATTTCTAATGGAATTGACAAAATGAATTGTCATTTCATCTCAGAATAAGAGTACTTTAATAAAGAACATCAAGGGTTTAAAACCCCTTTTGGTCAAATATACAACTCTAACAAGATATTGTTTGAAACACTTAATGCCTATAAGTGATTGAAATTGGATGTACTTTTGATTTGAATTAGTAAATTAGTAGTTTGATGAATGATCCACGGGGCTATGTGCTTACCCTCTCTTTAATATTTTTCAGGAAATTAAATATAAAGACCATGGATGATTAGAATCTTTTTCTAATGTAAGGGCATGTTGTCCACTTTTGATTTATTTGACTTTCGCTAAATTTTATTTCAATTTTAAGAGCGATGTACTCTCTTACAAGTTCTAGTTATTTGAATTAAAGCGTGTAATCTTTTACTTATTTGAATAAATAAGAGTTTAAAGTATGTACTCTTTTATTTTATTAAGTAAATAAAGAGTCAATATTTCTTTTATCTCTATTGTAACAGTCTTATTAAATTTAAAGTTAAATAATTGGGTTGTGTGCTCATTGAAAAATAATAAGACTTGAAATAATAGAAAGTGATGCAAGTTGTGTACTTGTAAATATAACATAGTACCCAACCCGCCTTGTGGTTGAGCTTAAACCTATTTCTAAGGAGTTGAGGTGTTACAATCATGGTAACCATCTACTGGTTACTGTGGTAATGCGACTGAAACCCAAAAAATAGCAATGTTCTATTTATCATGGTAATGTTTGTGATTACTGCGGTAATGCGACTAGAATGTAGAGAGTTTGGGTTCTAGTTACCACAGTGATATCTCGAGTTACCATGGTAATATGTGAAATATATAAGTATAAACAGTGTATCGAGAAACCCTAATCGTCATTATAGCCCTACAATTGTGAACCAACTTCAAAGAACTGATACTAGCCGCCAATAACCAAACTTTCCTCCTTTGGCTATAGACCTAGACTGGTTTCCATCCATTCAAACCCTTCTCCACTAGTTCTCAAAGCGTAGATTCATGAAAAATAACCCCAACAAGGAAGAAAATCAGTAGAAGCATCATTTGAAATCGTTTGTGCATAGTTAAACCGCCAAACCTCACTTGGAATGACAATTTTCTATAATAGCTTTGCAATCCCTGAGAGTATGCACATTTTCTTTGAAATGCATATCATTGGAGGCTTCAAAACCTTGCATTAAACGAGAACAAGGGGGAAGCCTTAACAACGAGGTATAATGTTTTCCCACTCATGTATGTGTGTGTGTGTTTTGAGTATAATGCGAGTATGTTGGAGTATCAAATACTAGAGGAAACGATAGATCGTGGTAGTGTATTGTGCACACACAGACTCCTCTGGTTATCGTGGTAACACACATTAAACACACACGAACCCTCTGGTTACCACGATAACTGACCGCAATAACGTGTGAGAAAACCAATTTGTGCTCTGGTCACTGCGGTAATTGACCGTGGTAACACAGCGTAAACCTAGCCTTTTGTTTTTGAATGTATGCACACAGATTACCGCGGTAATGCCACTCACTACTGTAGTAATTAGAGGAAAAATGGTAAAATGTCGCCTATTCAAACCACTGCGTACACCTTAAGATATCTACGTTAGAGAATCATTAAATTATGATTTAAGAGGCCTTAGAGATGCTTCAAACTCATGTACTGCAGTGGGAACGAGAGATAATGGTGGAGATGAGTACCTCAGAAACTCTTTAATATTATTTTGGTATGAATATTAAACATGAATATATGATTACTATTATTTATTGCTTAGAAGCATGCTAGAAAGATGTATGATTCATCTGAATGCTAGTTTGTCTTGCTATGAATTTATAGCATGCCATGCCCTATATGATTTAGAATCTATGCCATTTGATATTCCATCTTGAGGGGAGAGATAAAGATTCCCAGTTAGTAGCATGTGCGACAGTATCTAGGGGCCGAGGTGTTACAAAGGTGGTATCAGTGCTCAATTAGTAGCTTGCTGGGAAGAGCTTAGTCAATGGCTCGTTGGGACATAGTTTAATTAGTAACTCACCAGAAGAAGTCTAAACTGAGACCATAAGTGGTACCATTCTAGTGAGATGCTCACGTATGACCTCAGTCAGTAGCTTAGTTAGTTCATCAGTCAGTGGTTCAGTCAGTAAGTCACTTGGCTACAAACTAGAGTTTAGACTATGAACTGCTAGCGCTATGGATGAGTTGGGCAGTAGAGACATTGCATACTTAGGTTTAGGGAATGACCTTAGGTATAGCTTGGGTGTTGTCAAGGTTGCACAATGGATCTGAAATAAAAGCCAAGCTAGAGCCTGATAACGTGTGAAACGAAAACAATTGTTTGATCAGGACACGTGATCAGGATGATCTTATATCCTTAGTTTCTGTATAGGACGTATAATGTAATACCCTATAATTTTATCAAATAATTCAAAATAAATAAGTTTAATGAAATTAAATAAAATAAGTTAAGTGAATTAATTTTAAAAATTTTAAGAAATTTTTAGGTGCAAATTATGGGTTGACAAATGAAAAATAATTTGCTATGGAGATATAATAACATAAGAATTTTAGTGCAAAAATCGTACATATTCGATATAGAAAAGTTACCCAAAAATAAAAAATATTGAGGTATAGAAACATATAAGAGAAATAAAAATAAGAAACCTTATTAAAAGCTTATTATATACCAATTTTAAGAAAATTGGTTAATTCACATAGTCACATAAGAAATAGAAAGTTGGCAAGAAAATTAGCAATAGGTATAAAATAAAATAGGCAAATAAAGGCTTAATTTGATATTTAAATAAAAATATCAAATAAGTAGAGTTAATTATTAAAAATGACATTTAAGTAGGTCTCTAAAAAATATAAAACAAATTAAGGAATTACCTTCATTTCTTAAAAAAAAAAAGAAAATAGAAACAAAGTAATATAAGTAATATATATGTATATATACCGAAATTTAGTGCAAGAATATACATATAACATGGGGAAATGAGAATAGAAAAGCTTGATTTAGATGACAAACATGTAATTACATGCCACAACAAAGGGCATGACTGGAAAATTACAATGGCACAAAATGTAAATATGCTTTGTAAAGAGGGCTTAATATGGTATGAAATTTGGGACATGACGCAATATATAAGTTGTGTGGATCGCAAGGGTGGTTTTGAAGCTATTTTGTGTGACTCAAACAAATTATACCAAGCTTATACTAAATGACAATATAAATTTGAGATAATGGTAAAGCATTATTTCTAATTTTGCAAGACTAGTCAATTTATTTAATAAATTAGAATTATATTTTAATTTATCAAATATTAGTAAGATATCTAATTAGGTTTTGATTAATAAATTTATATTAGTGAAATATTTAATACAAAATCTAAGCATAATTTTCATTTGTAGCCTAATTAAAAAAATTTTAAAATAAAAATAATAGTGTAAAAATATAAGATGAAAATAAGAAATCTTATTCTAAGGTTTAATATATAAGATTTATTAAATTTATTAAAGAAAGATTAGTAAGATTATTTAGCACATTAAATAATCAGTAAATTTATTAAATAAATTAAACTAAATTATTGAATGCAAGAAAATTAGTAAGTTTATTTAATCAGTATGTGTAATTTATATATTAAACTATATTATATGAAAACTTAGGCGTAATTTATTGTGTAGCTTAATTGAATATATATATATATATATGTTATAGAAATGAGAAATTTATTAGTCACATTATTTAATAAATCTTGATTAGCAAGTTTTATATTTATGGGTTACAAAAGTTAAACTGAAAAATATTACAAATCAGTTATTTAAATAAATTATCTAATTAGCTAGTTGATTTGGATTTAATACATCGCACAAAAAAATGGAAACAAAATATATATAATTTACAATTTAATTGTACAATTGAAATAAAATAGAAATATAAATTAGAGATTGAGAAAATTTCAGAAAATTCAGATAAAATAAATAATAAAAAATTCAGATACTAAAAATAAAGGAAATTTCAAAATAAAAATATAGAAGTATTAGTAAGTTTATTTTATGTAGATATAGGTTGAAAAAAAATTAGCAACATATGGATTGCAAAAATTTGTAATTAAATATGTGTATAAATATTATTTATATTGGTAAAATATAGTGAGTAAGAAAAAAAAAACAAAACAAAATATGGGCACATCACCTGAAATATATATAATTATTACTATATATACATATATATGGATTGCTTTCAGAAAAAAAAAAAGAATAAAAAGAAGTGGCATACCGGACGATGAAACATTTAAGATGATGAAACATTTAAGATGATGAAACATTTAAGATGTTTCTTCAGAGTCAAAAGCATCACAGATACAAATAACACAATAAACCTTACAAAAACAAATAATGATAAGGATAAGAATAATAATGAGAATTAATGCCCAGAGAGGAAGAAGATGAAGCAAACCAGATTTCATTGAGAAACAATGAAATAAACTAGAAGATTACACCCGACTACTCTGATTTCTGACAAAAACCAAAGGGTCTTATATAGAAGTATAGACCCACCAAAGACAAAACTTATGACGAGACATAAGCACGCGAACCGACAGTAATGATAACAAATACATGCTTAAGATAAGACACTACAAGCACGCGTATAGACAACAAGGACAATAATTTACAAACTTTTGACGAGGCAGGGACACAGGGACGATTTGTGGCCGTCTTTTGATAAAGAGGCTAATCTTAGCCAGTGGGATCATCATTATCAGCATCATCATCACTATTAGTGGGCCATGGGAACTGTTCAACAGAGGGAAGTGAGAAGTATTCAACGGAGGTGACTACTTCAATGACGTGTAAAGGATGTCCTTCGAGGAACTGTTCAAATAAGGCCTTGAGCTGTCCAAAAAGATGATTATGGGCTTTGCTAAGCCCTGCTTTGCCATACAAAAGAGCAACATATCTTGGCCTGTGACTGTAAGGGTTCCATGCGTCAAGGTAAGAAGCCCGATTGAGTTGAACCAAGTCATGTTGGAACTGATAAAAGAAATGAAAATGAGGCCACCAAGGAGCTTCATTGGATCTGGGCCGCTCTGAAGATTGAGTAGGTAAGTGAGCATATGGGTTGAAGTATAAAAGATGCGGAGAAGAGCGAACAATTTTAAAAATAAACCGTTGTTCACAGGCACCGATGGGATCATCATTGAGACTGGTATGATCAGTTGGTGCAGCTACAGGAGCATAGAAGCAAACGGTTAGATAACGATAAGGCCAATTTTGTAGGCGTTCTTCCCATTGCTGATGATCAGCAAAATGCATCATGAATTTGTAGAACCGGAGCTGATCAGGATCAGGTCTGGAATATCTACATGGAGGTTGAGCAGCAGCGAACTTCATTTGAAAAAGGTAGGCGCGAATATGATTTTTATCAAGAGAAAAACCGATCCAAAAAGATTGAAGGACAAACATGAGGAAACAATAGGCCTCTTTCGGGAAATGATAATAAGATATCATTCGAAAAGGAAAGAGGAAAGGAAAAACAGGATGTGGAATATGCCCAAAAATCATTCCATGTTTCCGAGTTAAAATTTTGAGAAGACAGTCAATCTTGTGTTGAGAAGGGATGCTCCAGTAAATGTGTTCACGAAGTTCAACAGGGAGATTGGAAATGAAGGAGCTAAGATAATCGAAAGCTCCATCAGAAGGATCGGGAGCAGATGTAACATCTCAGAAATTTTATAGAAATTTTACTTAGAATATTACACAGAATTGATGAATGAAAAATTTGGCATGTCCTAGTTATCCAAGTACAGATCAAAAATCAATTT
>JAJIYU010016857.1:0-11938 GCA_030144865.1 Tinospora cordifolia | reverse complement strand
AAACTTTGGACTTATATTGCCTCCAATTATATTCCATCTTTTACAATATCATAGTTTTATTAGACTTGTCAACTACAAATCTTATCTGATATGCACGAAATCTCATCTTTCAATGCCATGATATTGCAATAGCATGGCAATAGACTTGTCAACTACGCTGGTACGTGGTTTAGTCTTGATTATAGTGATTTTAAAGTGTCGCACAACATCTAAATTCTAGCATGCTCAACAACTCACAAAAAAAAGTGTCAATTGATGTTACCTTCATTAATGACAAGACTTTGAATGGAGAAACCTCCCACCTTAATTACAAGATGCTTTACTGAAAAACCACATGTTAGGCTATGTTTGGCTAATGGGATTGAATGAAATAGGACTAATATTAGTTTTAATCTCATCTTTCAATGCCAACCAAGATACATTAAAACTTAACTCCATTCAAGAAAAAGACCCAAAAATAGAGTGGAGTGAGATTAAAGATTTTTTTTTTTTTGTTTAAGGGAAGGTAGCTGCAAATATTGTTTCAATCAAACAAGATGGCAAGAAAGAACGCCCAGAGAGAGAAAATAGTAATAACGAGGAAGGGACTATTTGTATCCCATTATAATGGATTTCACATTCTTTTTCTTTTATTTTTTTTTATTATTATTATATCTTATCTTATACAATTTCGAAAAAGTAAAACCATCCGATCTTATGCTCCAAAGAAACCTACAAGTACTAGCGTAAATCCAACAAAGGAAATGGCATCCTAAGGACAATGATCCAGCAATTTGTTGAGATTAAAACATGGTTAATATGATTTAAATGGTTCCTCAAGATAATCGCGTGAATAGTAAGTAAGATTTTGATCTAAGATAAAGACTGACAGCTGATGCTTCCTGAACATAACGAATCGTAAAACAGAAAAAAAAAAATAGTGTGCTAGGTGCAAGTACCATGAATTATCAAATTCCAATGTCAGGTTCGTAGGTGCAAACCTAAATGATAATACCTCACAAGATACAACTTGAACTCTGCGCCTTAAAAGCTACAGTTGCCTAGCGGGTAAAGTTTGAATCATGCTGACGAACCCTTTGAAAGATTGAAAGTCATGGGATAATAATATAAATGACTGCACTTTTAAAGGCAAGAAGATGACAACCCGGTGAGCCTTCCTACTTTAAAGCCCTAAGAAAAAATGAGTCAATTTGTTCTAATTTCAACTTAAGTACACTTTAATGAAATACGTTAAAGATAACGGAAGTTAATCAACTCAATTAGCTAATACACTTTAAAACTGGACAAAATCCACACATTGACACCCTTTAAATTTTGATATTGAAATCCAATTCCCTCCCAACGCAACTAAGAAAACCATAAAAAATAAAATAAAATAAAATAACGAAAAACAAAACAAAAAAACAACAAAAACACCCAAACCAAAAAAAGGTTTAAAACCATGAATCAAGCATGCACTTCATTGAAACTACAGATTGGCGAGTTAATGACAAACAAGCAAATATTTAAAACAATCTTAAACACTATAATAGCCCTATTTTTCGGTTCTTTTTTTTCCTTTCCTTTCCCAAAATGTCTTAAGATTACACAGATTGAGAACATTCATGGCAACCACTTCGCCTTCCCCCACTAATAGAAGGTTTAAAATTAACAAATACCCAAATGAAAATTTCTAAAACAGTCAAACAAACCGAGCCTTGTACATGCAGATGTAGGCCATATGCCAGTCACCTGTTTAGCAATGAAATAAACAGTAAATTCAATTAAAACTTGAGTCGTATTCATGATAATGCAATCTCAAAAACCTTATTTTTTTTTTTTACCTCCTCCAGAGAGCTTTGTGATTTCTTCTTCACGTTGTGGAATAGGATTGTCATCATCAAATTGGATCCATTTACCTGTGATATGTTTAATAAGGTCATTCCTTTCTAAAAACAACCTATATGAGAGAGACTTCGAACTCTGTATAATCTCAAAATGGTTCAAAATACTTTACCACTTTCTTGCTTCACCCATGCTACATAGTGCCCAGAATCAGCACTTCTTCCCTTGTGAGTCAAGACAGCAACTAGGTCATATATTCCTGTCAATTGCTGCTCTCGCTTCTCAGATACAGTACCTGGTGACAAGTATCCACATGAGCATATAAAATGAATACCATTAGTGGACGATGCTGAGAAATTGCAAAGAGTTCAGACCTGACAAGTTACCAAGGCAAGACGTCTGACAACAGCACCAAGCAACTGCCCCAATTATCTAACTCAACCATCTCACAGAGGCAAATAGCACTACTATAACAGCTTTTTTTTTTTTTTTTTGTAATTTCAAGGACTTCACAATATTGTGAAAACAATTTTATAAAAGATATGAAGAGGATATCTCAACCTTTTCATTTCATCTATTTTTCTTACTTATTTACAACAAATACATAGATCAAAATTAGAATTATTACTTTTATCTTAACAATTAAAATTGCCTTTTTGCTTTCCTTAAAAAATTTTTAACAACCATCATTTGGATGGTTTCTGCCAGTTTTAAAGTTTTAGACGAGAATTACAGTGTAGTCAAGGTGGAAAAGTGAGGGTAGACAGTAGACCTTTCTAGGCTAGACAAATAAGGGAACTGATAAGAAAAACAATTGCTTTAGGATCTTACCCCTTTTTTTTTAGTCAGGAGCTAGGATCTTACCTTGCTCAGATGTTACACCAGATGTTTCTCCGCTAATATTTGATGATCCCTACAAACACAGATGACATGGCATTAATTTACACTAAGATCTAGGCATTGTTAAATAGACCAAACTATGCTCCAGATTTTCTAGATTCATCTGTGTGATGTGAATACAATGGTACCTCAGCATCAGCCATTTTGACATTCTCATCTTTAGAGTCGTCGTTTTTATCCTTTGGCTTTAATCCAAGCTTCTTCCCTTCTTCATCTCTCAAAATCTAGCATCGGCATGACAAGAGGAAGAAAAATAAAGCAAGGTCCAAAGACCAGAGTATCGAAAATAAGCCTTTGCATCGCAATATATTTGAACAAAGATGCATTCAGGAATCTATTGAGAAAAGATACAATGAAATCACAAGCAGCACCTGGCGTGGTCCTTCCAATTTTTTACGGAGCTCATCTGAGCAGAGATCATAAACATCCAACTCTATTGGATAATCCACTTTCTGGAAAAAGAAGAGATCCTCATGTTATTTAACAGCAACGCAACAAGAAGCTTACGATATTAGATAAAAAAGAACAGAGTGCAGATTCAAAAGACCCAATAGCAAGCTTGTAACTAGCATGGACAGAAAAAACATCCCTCTGAGATTTTACAAACATCTTATAACTATATACAAGATGTTTGTAACACCAATGCAACAAAAAGTTTACAATATTACACAAAAGAACGGAGTGCAGATGCAAAAGGCCCAGATAGCGAGTTAGTAGCAGGACCCAAAAAACATACCTTCAGAGATTTTACAAATGTTTCATAACCATATATATAAAGAGATGAAACTGAGATTAAGAGTTTATAAGTTAGGCCTGTTGCTAGCTCTAGCATCCATGTGACTAGACTGGTTCCTGACCCTTATATCTCAAGTGAGTGTGAGATTTGGTTTAATGTCTCTTTCATTCATGATTCTGCTTTTCTTTTTTTTTTTTCCTTTTGTTTAGAAGTTTGGATTCTAAGAGATCGGTTGTTTGTTTGTTGCTAGCACCTCTAATGCTGTCTAGAGGATGTATTTTATTTATGATCTCAAAAGATCAAATATTTGCTTCTGCTGAAAAACGAGATTACCCTCAAAATCTTTGCTTTCTGGCTTGACTCCCTCTTCCAGAAGAAACGAACAAACTGAACAGTCAAATACCTGAAGAAAACAAAAGCATCAGCTCATATCTTGGAGGAAAGCAGTGTAATGCCCAAGAGGGCAGTATAATTGGAGTTAGATTCTTGGAATAATAATTATAATAAAAGGAATTCCAAAATCCGGTTGCTAATGGAATGTTTCAAACACTAAATGCTCTTGTAAGCATTAGATCTAATGATACCAACAGTGTGGACAAACCTATGAAGCAAATATACAAACATGAGAACTAAAAAGAACAGCCAAATTCCCACCTTGGCAATTTATTGATGCGGGACTCTTTCAAATAGATTGCACTCCGCCCCAAGGAAGGAGAAACTTTATCCAGTTCTGATTTGAGACCCTGCATGGATTAAGTTAGAACAAGTAGATGATCAATGAGCTAACAGAAATGGCATCAAATGCACTGGATATAAATGCTGGAACTAGCTCCACAAAGGAACATTGTTAGAAGTAAGAACAAATACTGGAACTAGCACTATGCACCACAGCATCACAGACGGAGATTTATTTATATGACCAATGGTAAAGAAACTGCCCAACAAAAACATCCACAGATGTATAACCCTTCTATCTGCGGCTTTCCTCAGAAGTATTTATTTTGATTCTAACGGTGCACGATGTTGACAGTTGAGGCCAAACAGATGAAATAAATGAATGTCAACATGTCATCCACCTCATGGAACAAGAGTCCTTAGTTCAATCCAACCCCAAGCAGGCCACTCTTCATATATAGAGTTTCTGGAGTGAGGATAAGGAGGCTTTGTTCACACCATGAGAGATTGGTTTAGGTGCAAAGAAATGTAATAAAATAAAATTTATACATCAATTTTGTGAGTTGTAAATACTCATAGTCTGGAGAATATTGATTTGGCAATAATAGTGTGCACTTACATGCTTTAGGCCCTCATGCAAATGGTTCACCTCCTGAGATATATGACATTTTAGTGCATACACTGATTCCTCTTCTGAGCTTTCTTCACCACTTTCTGCACAATGCACCCTAACATAAACATTTTATGAATTCTGTCAGATCCTTCAACGTTGATGCAAACAATCTCCAACCAATCATGATATAATGTTTCAAGTTGTGAAACCAACATCCACACAAATTAAATCAGGAAGATTTGCATATAAAAGAATCTTGGTGCAGTAATTATCACAGGATATTTTTGCAGACTTTGGACAAGCTTAAATCTTTTTGAAGGTGCAATTTTCTCAATCTAAAATAATGTTGTTCTTGTAACGCTTTTAGTGTCAAGGTACATTAATGATAGCTATTAATTAAAAGGTTTTACCCATAGTTTATTCTGTTCAAAATATGCCAATTACTGGGTTCTATCCACAGTATGTTCGGTTTAAAATAACATTTTTGTACTTGTTTCACATTTAGAAGGTTTGAGCACTTCTGCAATGAAGTCCAGTCAACTGAATGACATGCATGTGTGAGGGTGGGTGTCGTGAGTCGCAAGGGGAGGGGGGAAAAGGGAATTGCCCTCTGATTTATGGTTCTCAGTTCTCATCCACTAAATAAGCAGCAGTCTTCATAAATTGTCGTGTGTCAGTAATTGCCTCAACTGTGATACCTCTATTTGTCATACTTGTTTACAAGGCAGATAACTGAACAATCAGACAGCAATTTCTGAAACAGGCAATGAGAGGCAAATGACTCAAAAATATAATGATATTCTTCAACCACCGAGGAAACCACAAGGTTACAGGAAAAGTAAAAAGACACATGCGCACACATCAACATGAACAATTTAAAGCTATCCGACAAGAATTCATATTGAACACGTACGTGTGTCATATCCAGTACAAATTATTGAAGAGTTTGAAACAACATTGACATTGTAATCACAAATTTTCAGAAAGCAGGCCTGAAAGGTGTAATTCATATATGTAGTAGAGTAGATGATGTAAATACCTGCTCACAAGGTCAATTCCGAAAAGTGCTGTCACTGTATCCTGATTTTCACTGTGAAGGAATATCCGAAGTTTAGGAATAGGTGAAACAAACAAAACAATCAAGAAATGCATCGCTAGCCTAAGAACTGTGAAGAAGAAAAAATCAGTGGTAAGCCAAGTAACTCCAAAACAATGGACCACAGAGCATAATAAAGCAGGAACTCAACAGATTGTTAAATGTTGAGCAATATAGCAACAATATCAGCTTGGAACAGAGAGTCAAATATTTCACATCAACTTCATGTGAACAATTTAAGTGTGGGTATAAATAAGATCATCCTATGTTTAACTGCTTAATAAGCCACAGCATTGCAGCCTTTCCCATGCTTTTGCCAATCAAATGTTAGGGCAAAAACACAGTTTCAATGACCATGGATACATTTCAGGAAGGGAACCAAATAATTTCATACACCTACGGCAAACTTTCAATCAATCCCAATTAGTTTCCTACAGAACCATTATTGCATAGTCTTTTCAGCATATGGTTTAAAAAAAAAGATAGAAAACAACTCTGGAAATACATATTATATTGAAATACATAATTTATATTGAAACGTTTTCCCCTTTTTCAAGTTTTAAGTTTGTCGTGAAGGCAGAGCCCTTGGCATTGTTTACGTGACTAAAATAGGATATCAGTAACAAAAAAGAAATGTCCATTCTTAAGCAAGCTCACAATCAAATTGTAAAATTTAAAATATATATATATAGATTTTTATTCTTTAAATAAAATTAATAGTGGACATATAAGAAGTTCAAAAAATAATAATAGCAATTCACAAACTACAGATCAAATCAGTTGTACCTTCTGAAATGTGGCCAAATTAAAGAACCAGACCAACTTTGGATTCATGACCTTGAATAGCTGTTTGTTACTTATTATAAGTCAGTATGACAACCCAGTTATAATTATGAATTCCAAATGTGAAGAAAACAAAAGTAGGAGCTTTCAGGCAAATAAACTCTACACACATTATTGTCAAGACGTTGCTAGAGCTAGCCAGACAATAGACAATAGATATGCAATCAAAGAAATCAAATACTTGTGACAGCAAAATCTTAGACGGCACTTGGGTTCCCAAGATATAGAAAAAATAGTTACCTTGACTCTGCTGCTTTAAGAGACTGAGAAAGGGTGTACATAAGTTGTGTCCAGCACTCCTCAGCGTCCTATTGTTATTTCAGTAAGAGCTTAAATCATGCAAACAGATTTGAACAAGCGACACTCAAATGATAATGTAAGAGACAAAATAATAACCTGCTGCATGAAGTTGCCATTTTGCAGCTGACCGAATTGTGGATATTTTTTCCGCAGAACCTGCCAAATTAAAAAGAAATCACCTTACATGAGACAATGAAAAAGGTATTCCACTTCTGGTGTTATAATAACTTCACTACCAGAAGCTTAGTCAAAAAAAATAAGTAAAAAATCAAAATTAAAAAAAAAAATCGTAGAAGTTGAGTATGCCCATTTAACATTCATCCAACATTCGATAGTAAACTTACTAAAACAGCAAAAAAATAGATGGTTTAACCTCACAATAATATGCCAAAAAAATGGCCTGTGTAGAGACTTTCATGCAAGATCAAAAGACAATACAACCTTAAAAAGGCATTAAATCAGCGAGAAATATAAGATATATGAAAAACAAGTATCTAAGCCTTGTAAACAATTGGCTTCATATAATACTGTATATTCACATGCCGAAATATATAGTTTCTTTTTTCATTCTTCCTTTAACCATTAAAGATATATAGTAAATTTGTTACCATTTCGATCAAGGTTGACTCATATTGACTTCAACTAAAATCCTACAATGACAATCAAATCCAATCAATTGAAAGTCGGGTGACATCTTAAATCAGCTTGAATCTTGTGGAATCTAACAAATATCTTAGGAGTTGATACCAATAGTGGTGACAATTCGTGTTATTGTTTCATAAATAGGTTGTGTTATAAACAAAAACTACTTATATATTACAAACCCAAACTTGATCCATTTATTAATCGTATCAGATTTGCAAACCTAAACCCAACTCATTTATTAATCGTATCATAATCATTTACCTATATATAACCTATTTAACTTTTTGTAACCAATTTTTAAAATTATTTATCACAAAAAAAAATATTATATACACAACGTAAATAACTTATTAAAAATAAAATAAATTTAAAAATATTTTTTAAAAATTAATAAAAAAGAAATTATATTAACAACATTTTAATAAATACATTAATTTTAAATTTATTCATTTATAAATGCTCTCTTAACTTGTTTATAATCGTGTTAAACATGTCATTTTCGAATTTTGTAGTTACATGTTTATGATCCGAATCTTAGTCGTGTTTAATCATATTTAACTCGTTTTGACTCAAATTCATTTATAGTCAACCCAAACCTGTTAATACATGTTGTGTCTGGGTCAAGTTATCCTGTCACATTACAGATTGCCACTTTTAGATATTCTAGATATCATTAGGCACAACTATTAATACTCAAACACCAAAGATAATGATAAATTGAAAATTTGTAACATTCTAACTTTTTCCTACCAATGCTTGGATTTAGGTGAAGCAATAAATAAGGAGTATTATTAGGCAATTGCATAAAAACACATTCTGGCCACAAAATTATTTTAAATGCAACAATTACAAACAAAGTCAGAACCTCTTACTTTTATTAAATTGCATGTCTTTGACGAGGCCCATAGCCAAAAACTCACAGGATAATTAAAAAAATAAAAAATAAAAAGCATCCCTTCAAAAATATAATAGAAAATGCATCTCCAAACATTGAAAAACTCCACATTAAAACATAAAATTGAAGATTGTATCAGACTTGATATGTCCATTTTTTGGTAAAGCAATAAATGATCACCAAGTATGAATAAATAAAGTAATAAACATTGTTATTCCATAATGCAAGCTTCAGATTTGCAACCCATCTAAGCATATACTCCCTTCGTCCTATGAAGATCGTCTACAATCATTGTTTTCTACAAATTTTAGAAAAACCTAATTAATGGGCATAATTTTACATTACTTCATTTTTTTCTACAAATGTCTACAATACTCCCTTTTATATTCTTCTTAACACACTTTATAATTTATAAATACACTTAAAAGCAATAATACAAAAGCAATCACTAAGGAGAAATTAGAAATAAAATATTTAATTAGGGAAAGTGGACAATCTTTTCGGGAATAGATTCAGCACATGGACTACAATATGCTCATAGCTCCATGAAATCATTGAGATAAGAAACTAGAATGATGCAAGCTAAGGAAAGTGAATGAGGGAAACAAAGAAAAAGAGTAAAATAGAAAAGCAACAGTACTAACCATCCAAAATTGCACAGGAGCAACAGGCTTGACCTTTGCGTCAAGTTCATTAAATAGATCCCGGGTTGCAACAGTCAAATGATGCGAAGTCTGATCAACTTCATTGCTTCTTCCTTGATATCTGAATTAAACAGACACACAAGAGCTAATAATGCTTATGCATATAATCAATCCAATGCTGGAGAAACAATTTCGCCAATTGACAATTACACCAGAAGAATGATACACTGACACTCACTTCATTAATGCTGACTTCAACTCTGAAACTGAATGCAGACATTGCAATGTAGAGTTCATGTAACAAGTGTTTCCCAGATTAAATAGACCAGCAGTGTGACCCTGGAAAAAAAAAATTACAAAACTTTGAGCATATGAAGAGTGATGCATCATCAGTACAGTTTCAAACATTGCTACAAGTGCATTTATTAAGAAACAGACTTATACAGAAATAAAAGCATTTTCAATTCTTTTGCTTTTTCTTCTTATTATTTTTGAATAATTTGCATCTCATGTCGATATTTGTCAGGCAAGTTTGAAGGCATTAAACAGATGAGAGAAATTGCAGTCAGGTTTCTCGAAATTATTAAAGTACAGAAAGAGCCTACTTCCAGAGAGAAAATTACATGAGTATGTGCTTTCTTTCTCTCTTTTTCAGTTTCTTTTTCATTTCGCCATTCTTAAAATGACTTATTATGTATGAGTTGTCAACCATATGAAATAACAGGAAAAATATTGTGTCAAGGCAAAAAGATGGAGCTAGGCTGGTAAGCTTCTATATGTTGAGAAAGGGCCTAGGCGGAGTCTAAGGTGAACGATAAAATAATTACTTAAAGATTTCTAAAGAATTATTTATTTATTCATTGATTTCTCATATATAAATATATATAAATGATACAGTACCTATTTTTATTAATTCTGGGCTTAAAATAAAAAAACATTTTCCGCGCCCCTTTAAAAAAAAGATAAATTACTACTTCCCTATAGGTTGCCTAGAGGGGGCTTAGGCGTCTAAGCCTAGGTGACGCCTCGCCAACATTAACTCACAACCAAAAACAACTGTCCGGTGGTCATATCTGACAAAACAACTGGTAAATAGACCTCTAACAGTAGCATCTAAATAATGCTCAAGATGGAATCATGTGAAGAAAAGCATTTAAATGTCTACATGTAAAAAAATATAAAAGATATTCAAACTGTGTAAATTACGAAGGCAACCATTATTAAGGGATCATGGAAAGAAAAGCATTCAAATGCCTACATATAAAAATATAAAAGATATTCAAAATTGTGTAAATTGCGAAGGCATCTATTATGGATTGATCAATAAAATGATGAAATTGTGAGAAGTAATTGAGAATCAAGTAAAATATAAAACTTTAATGTTGAAAAATTAACCAACCAACCATAAAACTACTAACTTATTGACGAGACTGATGAGGAGTTAGAACCAGGTTAATTAACTTGATAATGGATATGCATTAGAAAGTGATGACCAAACTAGAAAATACGGTAGTGGAGAGAAGAAAGTTTACAATCACAAGGTTAGCGTCATGGTTTGAAAATTCCCCAAAATTCAGCAAATTTCCATGAATTATTTTCCTTTTATCAACACTAAAATAATTCAACAAAGTTCAAGAAATTTGACAATATTATCCATTTTTAATCAAAAAATGCAAATTTTTGACTAAAAATTCAAAAAAAAAAAAAATGAAATTTAACATAGAAGTAAAAAATAGTTATTTTCTTAATAGAAAACAACAAAAACCAATAATTATGTATTATATTTAACCAAATCAATTAACACAGCAATATAAGTTCTAAAATTTTAACAAGTTAACGAATTATAAATTATTTTACATGCTTTACCGAAAAGATAAGAAAAGAAGAAAACAAATAAATAAAGTTGAAATAAGATAAAAGCTCAAAAATAAATTTGAAGTGCTCTCAAAGCTTTTTTTTTTTTTTTTAAGTTAACTCTCATAAGACAACATTGAAAAAATACACTTACATGATTAATTCATAAATTAAGCTAAGCATGATAAAATCTAGATTAGCAAAGAGTCGTCTAGAAACAAGATGCCACAAAATTAAATATCAAAACAAAGAAAGAAAAAAGAACTAAGACCAAATGTTATTATTTCAAATTCATCAACTCAATATGATTAATTTCGTGGGAAGTGCATTAAGCATTGTGAATTATCTATTCTAAGCTTATTTTCATCACATCTAGTAGTAATTATGCATATTGCAACATTTAAAAAAAAAAATCTGACTTCTTTAAATTAGCTAATTTTTACAAAAATTCTCCAAGACTTCTCGATCTTCTTCGAATTAATTCAAATTTTCTGAAGTCAAAATTTAGGGCAAAGTCAAAGTTTGGAACCCTGGTTGGTGTCAAGAATCAATCTCGAACCTTTTTTCTCTTTGCAATAGTTGCACAATCAAGATGATAATACAGTGCTAATTAATGAGAAAATCATAAGTTCAAAAAAGATGAAATCTAAGATTGCATTCGATATACAATTTAATCAGTTTTTGAAAAATGAAATATGAACTCATTTTAATTAATTTATAATTTTTTGAAAAATATATGGCATCATAGTCAAAAAAATATTTATTTAGAACTCAGAAAACAAGGAATTTTTTCTAAATTAAAAAAAATGAGATTTAAAAAAATATTTTTAATTTAAATTTTAAAAATATTTTCCTTTGTTTTCCTTGCTTCCTAATGTAAAAGATATGTTTAGTTGTTTTAAAATTTCAGACA
>JAJIYU010016856.1:0-11946 GCA_030144865.1 Tinospora cordifolia | reverse complement strand
GAAAGCTAAGGAAAAACAAGATCTCAAGGGTTTTCAAGATTTACCTTAGCACAAAGCCTTTTCCAAGCTTGCTTCAACTCAAATCCACCCTTGTTGATGGTGTTCTCGACGTATCTGAGCTTGAAGACGGTAAATAATGGTTTGAAGGAGCTCAAACCACCCTTAGAACCCAATAGAAACACTCAAAAATGAAACAAACAAGTTAGGAGAGAGCTAAAGGAAGAAATGAGTGAGTTGCGACGGAAAATTTCCAGATCTAGGGTTTTCTGCGCACGTTTGTTTATATAGAAAACGATGAATGACCGCGGTCACTGTGCAATGACCGCGGTCACTGTGTGATTACCGTGGTCGACAGAACGTTGTGCATCTTCCTTTTCTGGGTTTTTCATTTGATGACCGCGGTCACCATTTCACGGACCGCGGTCACCATTTCACGGACCGCGGTCACCATTTCACGGACCGCGGTCACCAGTGTGTGTTTCTCTGTTGGTTTTCTGGGTTTTTATCGCGATGACCGCGGTCACTATGTGACCGACCGCGGTCACCAGAATGGTGTTTTCCCTGTGTTTTTTTGAGTTTTCCACGCAATCCGCGGTCTCTATAGGCTAACCACAGTCACCAAAATGGAATTTCTGGTATTCGGTGTTTTTCATCCCCATTTCTTGCGCTTCTCGGATTGGCACCACTCTCACACTTATTTATATTTATAATACATGGTTTTCGGACATTTTGGCCCTTTGTAGTCCTTTACAAAGTTTGTCATTCCACTTTCGCCATTCACTAGCGATGTGGACGTCTCATAGACTTTCGGGGTATTACAACCTACCCCCCTTAAAAGAATTTTGTCCTCGAAATTCAGAAGAATGGGTTGTCTGTTCGATGTCGTCCAATCAGGTGTGTCTGGTGAAGAGGCCTGGGTACTTCGCACGCATTTCACTTTCTAATTCCCAGGTTGCCTCTTCCAACCCATGGTGTCTCCACAACACCTTGACCAACGGGATATCTTTGGTCCTAAGACTCTGCACCTTACGGTCTAGTATTCTGACTGCTGGTTCCTTGTAAGTCGCATTGTCTTGCAGTTCGATCTCCTCCCAATGTACGATGTGAGATGGATCCGGCTCATACTGCCGCAACATCGATACATGGAACACATTATGAATCGAGGACATGCGGTTTGGTAAGTTCAGTTCGTAGGCACATTCACCAACCCGTTTAAGTATCTCAAACGGACCAATGTATCTCGGTGCTAACTTCCCCTTGACTCCAAACCGTTTGATTCCCTTTTGTGGGCTGATCTTCAAGAAAACTTTATCACCTGGCTGAAATTCCAAGGGTCGTCTTCTCTTGTCTGCATTACTCATCTGCCTACTTTGAGCTGCAGCTAGTCTCTTCTGAATCTTCTTTACTTGGACATTCATTTCCTCTACCAACTCTGGTCCCGTGAGGACCTGATCCTCAAAGTTTGCCCAATAAGACGGAGATCTGCAGGGTCTACCATAGAGTGCTTCGTATGGAGCCATTCGGATGCTCGCCTGATAAATGTTGTTATAAGCGAACTCTGCCAAATGTAGGTACTTGCTCCAATTGCCCTTAAAATCAAGTACACATGCTCTCAGCATATCTTCCAATATCTGGATGACCCTCTCGGACTGCCCATCTATCTGTGGGTGGAACGCTGTGCTCATAGTGAGTCTGCTTCCCAACTCTTTCTGGAGGCTTTGCCAGAATTGAGATGTAAATCTAGAATCTCTGTATGACACAATAGTCTTGGGAACACCATGCAGTCTCACAATTTCTCTAACATATAGTTCACCAAGATTTCCAACTGAATCTATAGATCGAATGGGTAGAAAATGGGCTACCTTTGTTAGTCGATCCACGATTACCCATTCAGTGTCTTCGCCTTTTTGATTTCTAGGCAAGTCGCTAACGAAGTCCATTGCAATATTGTCCCACTTCCATTCGAGAATTGGAAGCACTTGCAATAATCCGGACGACTTTCTGTGTTTGGCTTTCACTTGTTGGCATGTTAGACACCTAGACTAAATAATTTTTATCTCAAAGTTTTGAGATGAAGTATCTTGGTGAGGATTCATTTGTTCTTGGCATAGAAACTCATTCACTGAGATAGATCTCGTGGACTTCTTGGACTGTCACAAAGAACTTACATTGATTGAGTTCTTAAAAGGTTCAAAATGCAAAATTATAAAGGTGACAATGCACCCATTGTTAAGGGTGATAAATTTGACAAATTTTAGTGTCCAAGAAATAATCTAGAGCGTTATCAAATAAAAGACATTCCATATGCTTCTGTTGTTGGAAGTCTTATATATGCTCAGGTTTGCACACAACCAGATATACATTTGTTGTTGAGATACTAGGTAGATGTCAAAGTGATCCCAGTTTAGATCATTGGACAGAGGCAAAGAAAGTTTTGAGATATCTACAACGAACTAAAAATTACATGCTCACATACAAGAAGACCGACACACTTGAAGCAGTGGGTTAGACGAATTCTAATTTCGTTAGTTGTCCGGATAGTAAGAAATCTATTTCGGGTTATGTTTTCGTTATGTTTGTAGCTTGATGGTTTTGTCTACAATGGAGGCAGAGTTTGTAGCTTGTTATGATGCCACTTCACAAGCAATATGGTTACGAAATTTCATCGCGGACTTTAGGTGGTGGATTCTATTTCTCGACCATTGATGATTTTCTGCGATAACAACGCTGCAGTTATGTTTTTCAAGAACTACAAGATTTTAGGACGGTCAAAGCTTATTGATATTAAATGTCTTGTTGCTAGAGACATGATATAAAACTAGCTAGTGTCAGTAAAACACGTTGGTACATGACATATAGTTACTAATCCCATGACTAAGGGTTTGTCGCCTATGTTGTATAATGAACATATTGCTCATATGGGTCTTATTGACTCTTTTAATGTCCTTTGTAGGAGTTATGGTAATGGCTCACGAAATTTTGTTTGTATGATCATATAACTTAATATTATTATTCTCCCTAAGTATATATATTATTTTTTCATATTGTTGCACAAGTGTGTGAAAAATTATTATGTGTCTTATTTATTAGACATGTTGTGTCCTTTATTGAAACACTATTGGACCTAAGCATGACATATATATCTTAGTTGGTTAATTTACATGCATTAAAAGATTTTATTTCTTTCCCACTTGGTTTGTATATCACTTAATAAAGTCCAGGTAAGAGGATATATATATAAGATTATTTGCTATTATTTAATATAAGGGTATTTTGGAAAAATCTCTTTTAGTCGTCATTTGATGGAAATGACTTGTAACTTTTCATAAATTAAAAGGTACAGATCCCAACCCTTTTCTTCTCATAAAAACTAAAAAGTGTATTCGTTAAGATTATTTCATTAATCTTGCACCAAAAGTGAAGTGAAAAGATTGAAGATCTTCCACAAACTTTATACAAATAATTTGAAGATGACATATATGTATTTTAATCTTCACTTATTTAATGATTCGTAATGATTTTGGATAATTATTTTTTATCACTTAACTTATGTAGAAAGGTTTGTAAAGAATTGATGATATAGATTGTTCGCGAAGAATGCGGACACAAAAACAAGTTTGCTATGCAAACTAGGTCTTGGTTTAACTGGTGAAGAGTTTGTTTTTATTTTCGATTCCATGGTCACGGTTTTTGTTTTTTGTTTTTATGCAGTAATATTTTTTGACATAGACCTTTGTCTCGAATATGGCTTTTTTCATTGGTCAATTCGAAGGACAACTTTTATTTAGTTGGAGAGATGGTGTTGGGTTGCTTTCACACCATCTGGCACGGTTAATTTTGATTTTGATTTTTATTCTTTGGTTTTTTTTTTAAATAAATAATATAAAATATATAAAATATAAAAAAATGTTAAAAATGATATAAATGAGTTAAAGACAAAGTTAATGTTTAATGTTAAAATTACATTAGAATAGTATAAAAGTTACAACACTTTGATATAAAAGGTTAAGAAGTTAAAGATGTTCTAAATTAGTTTGACAAAGCTTACGAAACAAAAGAAAGGCGGAAAAAAAATGCAACGATGGAATGTTTAGTAGAATTTAATTTTTTTTTAATCATTTAAAATGACAATTTTATCTTATTGATATACAAGGGGCAACTATGGAGATGAAATATAAAAACAAACAAAATTACAAATATTTGATAAGATAAAGAAGGATTCTCTTGAGGAGCAACGAGGGCTGTTTTACCATAATACCTTTAATTATCTATTTGCTCCATAAGCAATCCTTGTCCATTAAATAATTTTGATTTCTTTTCCATTAAATAATTTTGATTTCTTTTCTGTTAGCTCATAATTTAAGATATAGTAGGTTGGATATTTACTTTAAACTTGGATACTATATTATTAAATTATAAATTTTAGAGAACTTGCATGCAATAGAGTTACTAAAAACGTCAGTTGGTCAAGAGGGGTAAAAAAGAGAGGAAGAAATAAGAAAAGGGCGAGGTCCTCGATTGATTAAATTATGTGGGACAAACATTAGAAGATGATTAGAAATTTGACCTGCTCGTCTGTACTAAAAGAAAAAAAGCCGAAAAAATGATTGCACGAACATCATCTAAAATTGGATGATACAACACAATAGCCGAAAAAAAGCGAGGGCTCAAAGCAGAGATTGGTCTGGCGTGTAGCGACATGGGACGTCTTCTTATCCAATACATAATTCTTGCTATTTCTTGCAAATTTCTTGGCGGGAGAAGACAGGACGCGCATCTGCACACGTACACAGAGCAACTAACATCCAGAGCGTGGCAGGGTAACAAGGGACTGAAGCTACTGGGGGCATGACCTGGATCCAGTGAATCAGGTTGGGTACAACTCATGAGCTGGTGCCCATTATATTATAATTATTTTCCTCTTCAAGAAACAAGGCTGAGCACCTTGTACAGTGCATTAATTGCATAATTTAAAAGAAATTAATAACTTTCAATAGCAATATTAATAAAGTAATAATTATATCAACTACATTCATTGACCGTTGTCTAAATCTCCCTAGCTTGTTTAAAAAACGCACGCACTCGCCGTATACAACATGCATGATCCTTATCATGCGGCAATCTCAGGTTTTGCATATCTTACGTTATCTCAGTGAGCACTAAGCCTCCAAGCCACAGCAGCTACTCCGCACCGGTGTGGCCATGCTGCTTGACTCGGTCATCAAACAAAACAGTTTACGATCCACAAGAACCGATACTTGTCGCATCGTGGAGATGCTGGGATTCAAGGTTGGGCGCCGAATTTCATTATAGCGTGCTACTGCAAGTAGGAAAACGACAATTATACATAGCTGTTCACATCGTATCTTGAGGCCCCCGTCTTAGCTGTCTTCCGTCGCTATCACTCTCGGTTCTTGTTTTCGGGACACTTATATATAGGCGAATAAGCCATCCAACCAACTCGATCTTATCTGATCAAATTCGATTATTTTGGGCCGAGTGGGATCGGGTGCACACAACAAATCAGATCAGATTGGGTAGATTCACTTCTTTAGTCGAGTCGGGTCGGATTTGACATTTGGAGGTCGAGTCAAACCCGACCTGACCTGACTGTTATTACTAGTTCCATATTTTATTTTTAGTTTTAATATTACTATAAAATTTATATATATTATGAAATTTTTAGATTTTTAAGAATTCAACAAATAAGGTTACAATATTTTAAATAATATTTTTTAACTTAATGTTTTAAATTTGAATAATTTTTTATCGTTAAATTTATTGTAATGTTTTTTGTTAATATAAATTTATTTATATGTCATTTAAATCTAAATATAAAAAATGATTAATTTAAATGTGTTAAATTTAAAAATATTAATAAAATTTGACTTTTATTATAAATAGGTTTATACATATCATTTGAATTTTTTTTTAAATATTGGGCTTTTGACAAACTTGGACTTTTTAAAAAAATGCATGGCCCAACCCGACTCACCCGACCCACCAGAGCCAACTCGACCTAACCACGGGTTGGGCGGGTTGTGCTCCTTGGTTGGGTCGGGTCGGGTGGGAAAAAACACCACCCGACCAAGTCGGGTCGTGTAACACCCCAACCATCGTGTCATTAAGCATTGGACGCATCCAACATTTTTCTTGACAGTGGACTAAACCAAACGGCGGGCCCGACCAGGCCGGGCTGGTGTCGCTTGTAATGTAACACTGGCCCGGCCCGCCGTTTGTTTGGACATATAGGGAAGTGTCAACTCTTTGCTTTGGAACGAAAGAATGTGAGCAACTAGGGGGGCTTATATAGATTTTCAAGAGCACTATGAGGGTTGTTTGGACATCACACACAATAACAATATTTCCATACACAATGAGAATGTTTTGCATTGATTTGGGCAAGTGAACTTCATGGTTTGGGCAAGTGAGCTCAATGTTAGGCAAGTGAGATTACTAAGGTTTTCAATCCAAGTGTGAGCAAAATCTTTGAACCTTATTTGTTTCTTTTATGTGTGTAAATACAAATAAAGGTTTAGAATACATTCTAACCGCTCTTGGACGTCCTCTATTAGCTGGATTTCATGTTCATAGCATCGTTCTTATTTGGGTTCCTTTGCTCGGTCATCACACATGCATGCATGGGAAACACTCCTATTTTGGCGTCACATGTGAACATGAGGTAACTTTCTATTTTTTTTTTCATTATTTGTTAGTCAAATCTAAGTGAAAGAATCTTTCTATATCTCTTTAAATCAGTCACTCTCTACTAAACTTCTATTCTTGGACTTGGTGTATAATATCAACCTTAGTGGCACGCATGATCATTCTCAAACTTTCCTATGGGATATTTTTTGTGTGTAGAGCATGGTGTGTATGATGATTTTTTGGGTGTACATGAGATCATTTTTCATGGTTTCTAAACACTAGGAAATGTCTTATGGAGTTGGATAGGGTGTGGGTGTACATGATCATGGTATTTCATCCATGTGACCTGCGCATGCTTTAGGGGTGTATGCATATGTCATGGCTTCATGGGTTCACGAAAATCAAATAAAAATTAATCTCCTTATTTACGAGGAATTATGATTTATAACCTATAGTTTTGGAATCACATGAAAAAATTAAGAATTTTAATATATGATTTGGCCAAATTAGTTTTCATTTATTTTTCTTATTTAGAACCCACTGAACGCATTGTGAGATGAAAATCCAAATCTTGGCCAATTGTAATTTTTGGATATGTTTTTCATTTTGTTAGTTCATGTCATTCCATTTCGTGTTGGGTTATTTTGATTCCCCAAAGTACCCTAAATGTCAATTCTTTCTAATTTGGACCTCTTGAAGGGCGTTTGGCGAATGAAAACCCTAATCTTGACCAATTGTTCTAATTTCTAAATATGTTGTGCAATCAGTTGGTTCATGTCACCTTACTTCATTTTAGGATGTTTTGGGTCTCTAAGGGTCACCAAATGAGACTTTTGAAAACCTGTCAAATTTAGCCCTGAAATGAGTCTAGTTTCATTTTGCACCTGATTTCATTGAGTTGATCTAGAATTTCATTGAATTAAATACAGAGTTTTTAGGGTATTACAACCCTAATTATCCACTTACCATTTCGTTGCACACAAGAATGGAAACAAATCAGCCACTTACCCAAAACAACTCATATGTGAGATTACCCAAAATGTCCCCTAGGTGCTCATGAAACCCTATATAAACCCCCTAATGCTCTCATTCTTCCTTGTCTTAACACAAGAGCATACTAGTCCCTCTTGACGTTCTCTAGCCGTCTTCTTGGCAACCCCCTTAGTTCTTGAATAATCTTGAACTATTCTTTAGTGCTTGGGTGTTTGATTGAGTGTTTTTGAGTATTCTTTGAGTGCTAGATGTTGGAAAGAACGGGAAACTCTACTGAATTTCAACCAAACTAGCAATTGAGGTGGAAGTGATTTCTAAAACTTCCATTTTACTTGGTTAGTTCAATACCATGTTCATATATGCTTGATTTTAGTTTAGTATGCACATATAGGTTTGAAGAACATGATTTAAAAATTCAGATTTGCATGTATGTCATGTTAATTGATCATGAAACCATGGCATGCTTAGATTATGCATGTTTAGGTTTATTTTAAATTGTGATGGATTCTATGTGCTTATTTTCATGCTTTGAATGTTTATGTGTTAAATATGCTCAATTTATTTTATTTATGATTCATGAATATGATATTAATAAAAGATCTTGAGATTAAGAACAACATACTGTCACAGTAAATATGGTGGTAACTGTAGGTGTTTTTTTTTTTTTTACTTGTGTTTAGTTCACATGTTTCAAGTCCAAAATACCTGGAATAGGGGTAAGACCCTAAATCCAGTGAAAGGTGACATAAAGATTTGTCTTTTCATTTAAAAGGAGGTATTTTGATGAGAACATCAAGGGCCTTGAAACCCTTTTAGTCTAATTTACAATTGTAAAAAAAAATTGTTTAAAGCACCTAATGATTTACAAGTGCTTGAGTTTGAATGTGTTAGCCTAAATTAGTAATTTTGTTTTTTGAAAAAAATCCATTGGGCTATGTGCTCACCCTTCCTCTTTTATTTTTTAGGGATTTGAATCACATGAAACCTTTGATATTAGATTGGTTCTAATTTTAGAAAGTTTATATATTTAAATGTAAGGGCATGTAACCCAACTTTTGAATATCTATAATGTAAGACTTCTACCGAATTTAATTTATTTTATTAGTTTTTGAATTATGTACTCTCTTTTATTAAATCAATAAATATTTGGATAGTTTTCTTTTATCTCTTGGGTAATTATTGAATTGTGTATAAATTTTTGGGTTAGGTACTCTTGAATCTCAATAAGGTGTGGGATAAAAGATATAAGAAGTCAAGTTGTGTACTTGTAATGTAATACAGGCTTGGCCTGCCTTGTGGTTAAGTCCAAATTGAAAGTTTCGGGGGTCAGGGTGTTACACTTTATGGGATGCCCTGAAGATTACCAACCTGTTGGGCTGAACTTGAAAATCATGTACTTATTGGGCCAAATTTGGTGGAAGAGATGAATAACCAAGTCAAACTGATATAGAAAATGTTGACTACAACTCAGTGTAATACCCCAATCCCCATATTCTTTCTTTATTTGGACATAACCACTGTTTTGACAATGAACTTAACCATACAGGCAGGTCGGGCCGATATTACATTACAAATGACTTACACTTGACATTCAATTTCAACTATCTCATGCCTTAATGAAATTTAAGAGTAGTTAACTCAAATTTAAGAATTTAAATTAAATAAGGCAATAACATAAAAGGTAAAAGAAATTCATAAACTTTATTAATTTAATAAAGTGGAGTACATAACTCAATCTTAAAAAGAAACTATTACAACAAAATATTCAAAAGTTGGGCAACATACCCTTATATAGAAATTAGAAACTTTCTAAATTTAAGAAAGAGACATAACTGATATTCATGGTCTTTATGTAAATCAATTTCCTAAAAAATAAGAGAAGAAGGGTGAGCACATAGCTCGCTGGATCCTTTTCAAACAATCAATTTTTTAATTTAGACTAAAAATACATCCATAGTTTATACACTTGCATATATTAGGCGTTTCAAGCAACATTTTGTGTATAGTTGTGACTTAGACCAAAAGGGTTTTCAAAGCCCTTGATGTTCTTAACAAAACACCTCCTTAAAGAGAAAAAGACATTTCTTAGCCAATTTTATTGGATTTTTGGACTTGGGCCTCTTATCCACCAACCAATTATTTTGGTCTTACACCATGTGAACTAGTCACATGAAAAGAACATCACAGTGGCCCACATGTTGACTATGATAGTACATGGTTATTAATTATCGTCATCTCATATTTAGTCTCATATTCAAGAATCATAAAATAAGAGAAATAAATTTCAGAATATGAACAATTTGAAAATCAAAACATGAATGTAACACTCCAACCCCCGTATCTTTAAGCATTGGACAAGACCACCATTCTTTTGACAGTGGACTAAACCAAACGGCGGGTCGGGCCGGTGTTACATTTACAAGTACACAACTTGCATCACTTTCTATTTCAATTATTTCACACCTTGATTGCATTTAACAGTAAATAACTTAAATTTAAGAGTTTAATAAGGCAATAGTACAAGAGATAACTGAAATTCATAAACTCAATTAATTAAATAAAATTGAGTACATAATTTGATCTTGAAGAAAACTATTACTGCGGAAGATTCAAACTTGGGCAACATGCCCTTACATAGAAATTAAAAACTTTTTAAATAAAAGAACCTAACTAATATTCATGTTCTTCATGTAAATCAATTACTTGAAAAATAGAAGGAAGGGTGAACACATAGCCCAGTGGATCTTTCTAAACATCTAAATCATTATTTCAATTCAAACAAACCAAGCATATAAAAAACTTTTGTACATTAGGCGATTCAAACAATTTCTTGTTTATGGTTGACATTCAGACCGAAAGAGTTTAATCTCTGTGTTCCACATCGTTGGGAGAGAAAATCACTCTTGAAAACTCAAACCCCAATATCTATGAAGTGGGATCACTCTTGGAAACCCAGTTCAAAATCATCAATAGTAAATCGGCAAGTTGGGTCGGGGGTGGAACACATACGATGACACTATGCAGTCTATCATCGCGCCGGTATGTGGATTGAATCATTATTTAATCTTTTCTTAGTGATAAAACACAATATCGGATTAAACCATCGATGCAACATGTACATAACATGAACCATCAAATATTTATTCATGGCACAGTTCAAGCATATCATACATCATTATTCTTGATTTCTAAACATGCATATCATGTATATTCATGGCACATCAAATAAATAAAACATGCATATTTAAAACATATATTCAATCATTCAACTTCAAAACATCATCACACATGCAAGATTTATTCAAATTAAAATAAAAAAAGTAAAATTTAAAAATCACTTCCACCTTAAATATGTCTCTTCTATACACCTCTAAATACGACAAAGTTCCATTACTTCAAAGCTTCCAAACACTCAAAAACTCTCAAGAACACTCAAGAACAGTTCAAGATTACTTAAGAACTGAAGGGATTGTCAAGAAGAAGGCTAGAGAAAGGGACTAGTATGCTATTGATTTGGGATGAACACAATGTGAACATTAGGGGTCCTTTATATAGAGTTCAAAATAGTGTAGAATGGTAAGTTTTTTGGTGTTCTCTTTGTAGGAAACTTGCCAATTATTCAAAATTTTGTGCCCCCAAGCATAGGAAAATAGCAAGTGTATTTAGGCAAATTTTGGAATTTAGCAACCATTTTTTTGGATTTTTGGAAACATTTTTATTGATTTTATTCGAATTTTTTGTTTTCATTTCGGAGCATTCGATCCAGGCCGTCGGATCATTCTCGATCGCAGTGGTAGATCACAAATTGTGCGGGTTCGATCTGGGCTGTTGGATTTTCCTTGAGGCGGCGTTCAGTTCGCGATCGATCGGAATGCGTCTTTTTGGGCCGTCGGATGCCCATTGATCAAGGTGTGTAGATCTCAATCGCGATCAACGAATTTCATCCGGGTCGTCGGATAATCCTCGATTGCAGTGCGTTTGCGATCTCCGACTGAGCCTTTGATCTGGCCCATTGGGTGTTTCTCGATCGCAGCACATTTGAGATCAACGATCGCGACTGAGCCATGAGCCGTTGGATCTGATGGATTGAATGTGGGTCGTTGGATTTTGCTGATTCGGTGCATCCGGGTGTATGGTGCGGTTTTGATCGTGACCGTGAAATCTTAGATTTTGCGAATGATGTATTTCTGGCCATTGGATGTAGTTTCTAATACCAAAATCACTTTCTAAGGTTGCTATTATCCGAATTTTGCTAATTAGACACTTTCTAATTGATGAAAATTTGGTTTTATTGCACAAATCATT
>JAJIYU010016855.1:0-11955 GCA_030144865.1 Tinospora cordifolia | reverse complement strand
ATTAAAATATGATTAAACATGTTGAAACTAAAATAAGACATGCTGAAAATTAGAATTTAAACAAGCATGAACATGCTAGAAATTTAAAATAGCAAAGTAGAGGTTTAAGAATCCCCTCCACCTTAATTCGAGTTTCTTTGTAAAATTCGGCCAAGGTTCCCCTTATCCACCACTTTTAGAACTTCAAGAACTTTTAATCATCAACAAAAGTACTTCAACAACTCTCTAAAACACTAAAAATAAGAACTTCTCACACAAGAACGAAAAGAGAGTGAGAAGAGGTGCCAAGAAGAGGGCAAGAACAAGCTAAGAGGGAAGTGTCAACTCTTTGCTTTGGGATGAGATGAATGTGAGCAAGAGGGGGTATTTATAGGTGTTCATGAGCACAAGGGGGGCATCTAGGGAAGCTAGGGAAGCTCACCACATTTGGGCATATTTCCAACCTCATAAGGGGATGGTTTGGGTGAGAAAGGCAAGTGTGCTCATGGTTGGCAAGTAGGACCACTAAGGTTTCCAAGTCCAAGTGTGAGCAAAATCTCTAAACCTTATTTGTTTCTTTTATGTGTGTGAACACAATTAAAGGTTTAGAATACATTCTAATCTCTCTTGGACGTCCTCTATTAGTAGGGAAACATTCTAATATACTGTGATTCATAAAATCAAATAAGTTTCTAATATGATCACACAAAAACAAAGCTTTGGAATATTTCTTATTTCCCTAGATTCTCTCCCTTTTTGGCTCCATATGTGAGCATGAGGCAAGTTTCTATTTTCTTTTTTTTCTAAGTGAAGGAATCTTTCTACATCTCTTTAAATCAACCACTCTCATTAAACTTCTATCTTGGGTTTGTCATATGTGTGCCCACACACACACTTATGAAACATTTTAAATGTAACTTTAGTATATATGATCTAATATCTTAGCACATGGAATCATTCTTTATGGTTTCTATAGGTGTGGGCATACTTGATCATTTACATGGCACGTGGGACCATTCTTTAAAGTTTTCAATAATGGACACGTCCCATGGAGCTTAGGGTAGGGTAGGGTGCACATGATCATGGTGTTCCACCCATATGACTTGCACATGTCAGGTGTTTCCAATTGGCCATGGCTTCATGCGTTCACATAAATCAAATAAAAATTAATATCTCCTTATTCACATGGAATTATGATTTATAACCTATAGTTTTGGAATCACATAAACCTAATGCACATTTTAAGGTGTGGTTTGACCCAAGGTGATTTTCCCTCAAAAACTTTCCTTATTTAAGACCCACTGAGCTCACTAAGCAAATGAAAATCCAAATCTTGGCCAATTGTTCTGATTTTCGGACATGTCATTCATTTTGTTAGTTCATGTCATTTTATTTCATTTCGAGTCATTTCGATCCCCCCCCCCCCGAAGTACCCAAAATGACAATTCTTTCTAATTTGGACCCCCCGAAGGGCGTTTGGCAAATGAAAACCTCAACCTGGACCAATTGTTCTAATTTTTTGATATGTTGTCCCCTTAGCTGGTTTATGTCACCTTATTTCATTTCAAGTTGTTTTGGGTCCCTAAGGGGCACTAAATGAGAGTTTCAAAAACCTGCAAAATTTAGCCCCGAAATGAGCTCGGTTTCATTTTGCACCCAAATTTCACTGAATAAATGATAAATTTCATTCAATTGAGTACAAAGGATTTTGGGTATTACATTGAGAGTGGTGGAGTTTATGCACCTCCATCAACATATCCCTTTGTTCCTTGTCTTCTATATCTTCAAATGCCCTCTAACGAACTGGGACCTCGAGCACTGGTACTAGTTTTTGTACTAGAATCTATTCCTGTACCTACGATTGTCGCACCGCCTGTGGTATCATTTGAGATAATGCCCTCATAATCTGTTCTATGACCCTCCTGGTGACCTCTATCATCATGTTCTCCATTTTAGTCTCAACCATACTAGTTTGTGTCTCTTATCCTTATAGTTCATTCTCGTCAGATGTAGCAGCTCTAGTCGTGTATCTCTTGGATCTAGCTATTATTTACATGTCAAAAGCGATTTTAGTACCTAATCAGGTATCACAACGAAAGAGTTAAGAGAATTTTAATTTGGGTACACAACCCATCTTCCCTTATCCTCAGGATACGAAATATTTGTTTAGACTTTAAGAAAATAGTTGTTTCATCCATATTCATTCATCAAGTTTGCTTTCCCAAGCTTTTCGTTTCGTTTGCACTATCATGACTCTAGATTTATGTCTCTAGGTTCTCAATTCATTCAGTGGCCTAATAGTTCATTTTTTTTTAAGTTCTGTTTGAGCATTTCAAGGCCCTTTAATGTTGTTGGGTATAGGATTTGGTCTCATAATCAAAAGTATGTGATATTCTCGTGAATTTAAATAAGCATAGCATGCAACCAATTAGTCAGGCAATCATACAATCATACAAGTTCACACTAGCATAGCGAAATTCCAAATTTTCATTTATGCCTCCGAGTTCAAGCGTCTCATACCACCCTTGCCCATTGACACAGACTTCCACTCAGAGATCTCATTACACCCAAACAATTTCGCAAATGTTTCAACAACTAAGTTTTCCTAAGCCCCACTAAACTTGACCATCTCTATCAACCAAGCATAGGGAAACAAGTTCTTCCAAAGTTACTAATCATTCACCAAACATGGTCCGTCATTCTTCGAGTCCAAGATTCCTCCATACCCCCCGAATTCATATGCATCTCATAGCACATAGAAACCAGATATACAAGATCCTTTCGATCTCGTGTCTTGACCAATCAAGTATTCTAGTTCCACACATTTTTAGTCTCTGACCTATGTCCTAAAAGTTTTCATTTAAATCTACTGTGCCACCCTTAGATACACCCAAATCTCTACTTACAATCTCTTTTCTGGACCTATGGTCTCCATTTCTAGTTGAAAAGTTCAACCCTCATCTAGTTCTAATACCATTCTTGATACTATGTTTGTACCTTAGTACCTTTCCTTGCCCTTAATTACCACCTTCTAATTTTCTTGAAAAAATTTAAATGTGTTCTTCAACTCCAACTACTCGTATAAGCTGGTGGGATAACCTCTAGATCGGGTGGCGAGATTGAAGTCTACTTAAATAACCACACTTTCTCAGATGGAATAAGCCATCTCCTTTTCAATGTATAGCTTTATTTAGGACAAAGCTTACCCACTATCAGCTCAACTTATAATCTTTGTTTTCAAACAACACCTTTGAAAACATACCTTTTCCCTTTTGTTTAAAAAAAAAACTTACCAAAATAGTTTTTAATTTCAAAATAGAAGGTAGGGCATTCTAAATTTACTCATAGTAAAGGTCTCATCTAATTTAGTCAACTCTTTCTAACTTTTTTTTTGCCTAGTATATCTACAACTGAGCATTGATACCACCTTGGGTGTCAACGAAATCATCTTTTTTTTTCTAGTGAGCTACAACCTTAGCTCTGATATCATCTTTGTAACATCCTGCCTCCTTGAATTCCTTTCTAAATCACGTGAACCGCACCACTCAACTAGGAGGCAAGCCGATGTCACATTATTTCTATTTTTTACTCTTTCCATTTTAATCCCAAATCTTTGTGATTTCCTAAAAAGTTAGTAAAAGAAGGGTAAGTACAAAGCTTAATGGATCGTATTAAATATTTAATTCATTATTTTAATACATAAGACATATACGTCAGATACTTTCAAACATTACGTGATTCAATCAATTTCTTGTTTAATAGTTGTCGTTAAGACTGAAAGGGGTTCACCTCGATGTTCTCATCAAAACTCATATCAAAGAAAGAAATGCATCATTTTATGCTAGTTTCCAATAGATTTAGGGCCTTAACTATTGTTCAAATATTTTGGGACTCTTATCCAAGTGAACTAGAGACAAACACATAGTTTCTAATCTTAAGAACACCCATAACAATCTCCCATGGAACACTATACTAGTATGTAGTTATCTCTTAATTTATCGTTCATTAAATATAACAATTAGGAATAATGAACAAAAGATTAAATTCAACATGCAAACACAGTAACAAATAGCATGGATCATGGTAGCACATAGTATATATCTTTATTCATGCAAACCTAAGCATGGCATGTATGATTAACTCAGATAATACGTGCATATTCAAGCACAATCACATATGAATATCTTATTGAAATCAAAATAATAGATTAAAACTTAGAAATCACTTCCACCTTAGTAGTTTTGCTCCTCTGAAGCTTTAGTTGAGTCCCTTTTAGATTTTCCCAATTGCTATCACAAAATTTGTGCAACATTTTGTTACTTCTACACCAACTACTGTTTAGAACAACACAAGAAAGAGAGAGAGAGAGAGAGAGAGAGAGAGAGAGAGAGAGAGAGAGAGAGAGAAGAGAGGGGTAGAGGGAGAGGGAAAGAGAATAAGAAGGACTTGTCAGTTATTGCTAGAATAAAGAGAATGAAAGCACAAGAGGCATTTATATAGAGTTTCAATGTGTAAGAATTGGCAAGTTTGGGTTTCTACAAAGAAAACTTGCTAATTCCTGTATTATTGCACACAGGAGATGGTAGCGATTAGGGTTTTGGGCGCGGACACTTTCCAATTCGTGTGTTGTGCAAGATTTTGGTTTTTCGCCATGTGTGAGCTTGGTCCAAGTTTTCAATGCAAGAGCACGGTTTCATTTTCTTTCCTTCTATTTTCCTTTCATTTCCAATTTCTTGTATTAAAAGAATGTGAAACTTGCTAATTACAACATTTAGTTAAAGAACCTGCTAATATGAAACATCCAATGTATCATTAATATTTTCAAACTCTTATTTATTAAAATTTTTCAAACTGTTTTAGGGTATTATAGAAAATCAAAATGCAAGTGGAGAAAATTTTCCACAAACTCTTGAAAGATTCAATTTTATTTTGAATGCTGCGTAGGAATAACTCTAAGAGGGAAAGGATGTAGGTCATTATTGTTTGAGTTTGAACCTGAAGACCGATCCCAGCACTTAAAAATTCCTTTGCAACCAATTTTTAACCTTGAAGCCTATCCAAACATATACCAATTGAACCTAGTTGTGTGCACTCATAGTAATGATAATGCTTATTGTGATGAAGGAAGGGATATAGTCATTGATATGCATAAAACTATGATTATTATTCTATAAAAAAGAAGAAGAAGAATAAGAGGGGGGGAAAAAAGAAAAAGGGGTAGATATATCTATATGTAATAATGCAATATTATTTATGAGTGTTGAAAGACCAATTTGTATATGGGTGTGTGTATGGGCTCCAATTGAAAGACATGTTGAATCATAAGTTTGGGGAAGCCATAAAAACAAGATTGAGAGTTTGAACAAAGAAAACCAAATGAATGCATAGAAAAGGATTATGTATGTAAAAAGATGATCAAACAAAGAAGGTTTTTATTATTGCTATGAGTGTACATTTGAGTCAAAATCTAAATCTTGTCACACTTATACCTAGAACCAGGCCACATTACAACCTAAAAGAAAAATCACTAATCCTAACTATAGTTTGACTTGAGCAAAAAAGATGGATAGAAGAAAACATTGAGAAAGTTTGTATACTTAAGTATTAGGAAATGATCTCTATGAGTAGAGTGGTAACTACAAATCACCTACACAGTCTAGGAGAACCGAAATACTGATAGACGAAGGTGAAGCTAAAGAAAAATAGATGATAAATTGATTTTTTAGACAACCCTAATGACCCTAAGGACTTGTCAATGAGTTATAGTTAGAGGAATGAAAAATGGAGGTCACAATGATGAGTGAAAGCACATTTAGATATATATGGTATATGTTTAAGTTGAGTTATTATTTGAGGATGAACAATAAATCAAGTTTGGGGGTATTTTGTTAGTTGCATAGCATACTAACTATATCTTAGGCATTTTGCTTATGTTTCACATGGTTTGAGTAGGAAATGAGACATATTTGCTTTCATATAAGTATTTAAGCATTAATAGACGCATTTGCTCATCATTTGCATAATTAGAAGAGTTTTAATATGATTTTACACATTTATACTTGTGATTCAATGCTGGAGAAAGATTCTTGAGTGTTTATGTAAGTCTTGGATGAGTAATTATAGGTATATTGAGGCTTGACGATGGAAAATTGTAACACCCCAACCCCCGCATCTTTAAGCATTGGACATGACCACCATTCTCTTGACGATAGACTAAACTAAACGGCGGGTCGGGCTAGTGTTACATTTACAAGTACACAACTTGCATCACTTTCTATTTCAATTATTTCATGCCTTGATTATATTTAACAGTACATAACTTAAATTTAAGACTTTAATAAGGTAATAGTACAAGAAATAACTAAAATTCATAAACTCAATTAATTAAATAAAATTGAGTACATAATTTGATCTTGAAGAAAAATTATTACAGCGGAAGATTCAAAACTTGGGCAACATGCCCTTACATAGAAATTAAAAACTTTTTTAAATGAAAGAACCTAACTAATATTATTGGTCTTCGTGTAATTCAATTACCAGAAAAATAAAAGGAACGGGTGAGCACATAGCTTAGTGGATCTTTCTAAACATTTAAATCATTATTTTAATTCAAACAAACCAAGCATATCAAAAACTTTTGTACATTAGGCGATTCAAACAAATTTCTTGTTTATGGTTGACATTCGGACCGAAAGAATTTAATCTTTGTGTTCCACATTGTTGGGAGAGAGAATTACTTTTAGAAACTCAAACTCAATATCTATGAAGTGGGATCACTCTTGGAAACCCAGTTCAAAATCATCAAAGGTAATCCGACAAGCCGGATCGAGGGTGGAACACACACGATGACACTATGCAGTCCATCATCACGTTGGTACGTAGATTAAATCATTGTTTAATCTTTTCTTAGTGATAAAACATACAATATCAGATTAAACCATCGATGCAACATGTACATAACATGAAGCATCAAATATTTATTCATGGCACAGTTCAAACATATCATGCATCATTATTCTTGATTTCTAAACATGCATAACATGTATATTCACGGCACATCAAATAAATAAAGCATGCATATTTAAAACATATATTCAATCATTCAACTTCAAAACATCATCACACATGCAAGATTTATTCAAATTAAAATAAAGAAGTAAAAATCAGAAATCACTTTCACCTTAAATACGTCTCTTCTGCACACCTCTAAAATTCAGCAGAGTTTCGTTACTTCCAAGGCTTCAAAACACTCAAGTACTCTCAAGAACACTCAAGAACAGTTCAAGATTACTCAAGAATTGAGGGGATTGCCAAGAAGAAGGCTAGAGAGAGTCAAGAGGGACTAGTATGCTTTTGATTTGGGATGAACACGATGAGAACATTAGAAGTCTTTTATATAGTTTAGAATGGTATAGAATGGCAAGTTTTTGGTGTTCTTCTTGTGGGAAACTTGCTAATTATTCAAATTTTCGTACCCCCAAGTATAGGAAAATAGCAAGTGTGTTTGGGAACTTTTTGGAATTTAGAAACCTAATTTTTCGAATTTTATTCGAATTTTCTTGATTATAAATCGGAGCATTAAAACTGGATCGTTGATGATTCTCGATCGTAGATCGCGATCAAGATTTACGAATTTGCTGTGGATCGTCGGATTTCCTCGATTATAGCACAGATCAGGGCACCTCAGATCTCATCCGTCAGATGAGCCTTGATTGCAGCACGGTCGTTCGCAATCAACAAAACTAGTGTGGATCGTCGATCAACCTCGAGCGCAACACTGAATTGCGATCGATATTAACGAATTCGCTATGGATCATTAATCAACCTCAAGCGCAACACTAGATTGCGATTAACAAAACGGCTTTGATCTTCACCGTTGGATAGACCTTGAGTGCAGCATCAAATCGTGAACACCGATCCAGGCCGCAAGATTAACCTCGAGTGCAGTGTCATTCGCGATCAACGAAGCGAATCCAAACTGTTAGATCAAGTGGATTGATTCTGGGCCATTAGATTTGATGATCTGGTGCTCCTGAGCGCTGGTTTGGCTTTAATTTCGTTCGTTGGATTGGACAGATCGATTTTGGGCCGTTAGATGCAGTTTCTAATTACCAAAATTGCTTTTAAAAGTTGCTATTGTTCGAAAATTGCTAATTATACACTTTCTAATTGATGTAAACATGATTTATTGCACATTTCTTTCCATTTTATTAATTTTCTATTATTCCCTCATTTCTATTTCTTTAATATTGTATTTATTTGATATATTTCTATTTCTTTAATATTTTTAATGCCAACAATTTAATAATCTACATTTTTCATTTCTTTATTTTCATATATTTTTATTTATATATTCATTTCCTTATTTTTATTTTCAGAAAGATAATTATTTATGTAATTATAAATTGCTAATTATATAATGTTATACTTATATTATTCAATTATGTAAATTTTCTCTATATACATATTCCTATAATATATAGTATTAACATTTATTATGCTAACACACATATTATTCATATACACATTAACCGATATATATGTGTGTGTGTGTGTGTGTGTGTGTGTGTATACTTTATTTCTTTTTTTTCTTAAACAACTCTTTAAATTTCATAATTAATTCTACTAAATTGAAATTTTCATTTAATTATCAAATTAAGGTCTTATTTGCTATTTTATATTATATCTCTAATATATATTATTTTTCATTTGCCAACCCACAGTTTGCACCCAAAGATGTCTTAAAATCTTCGAAATTATTTCACTTGACTTATTTCATTTAATTTCCTTAAACTTATTTATCTTTAATTATTTGAAAAAATTTTGGGTTATTACAAAAATGATCCAAACTGCACAAATCAACTCATTATTGCAGTAGAAAAACACATTACTGCGTTAACTACAGCCTTAAATGAAGAACAAACCTAGAAAAACCACTATTGTGATGACTAGAAGAACACATTCTAGGTTGAACATATTATAGCAGTAGGTGACCACGATAACTAGAATGCATATTTCTAGGTAAAATACACTACCGTAGTAACCAGAAAGCCATCATTGAGAATAATGTGACTATTACGGTAAGCTACCGTGGTAGTGCATAATTTGACAGGATTTGATAGATTCTAGGATTTCTGGATTTATGTTTCACCTGAATTACCACAAACAGCTACCGCAATAATGTGACTGAAAAAGGCATCCTAAAGGGTGTTGAGCAGTTCGAAACCTCAGCTATAAATAGAGGAGTGCTTTGACCATTTATGCATCACTTAGCATCAATGTTCATTATATAGACATTCACTCCAGACCCAGAAACATTCTTTCTGGGACATTCTTTAAAGTTCTTGAGATCAAGAAGGAAGCTTAGCAGAGGATCTGGAGCAACGAGCAAGGGAAGATATTCAAATCTCTCTAGTATGATTTCTAGAGTTTATAATCCTTGTTTTTGTATTTTTTTACATTATGTTAGATTAAACTTTCCATTCTAGGATATAATCTCAAATGTGAGAACCCTAAATTCTGAGTTTTAACTAATCTATGTTGATGTTTTATTTTATATCTTGTGCTCTTAATGCTTTCTATTTACTAGACATAAATAGAGAGATTTTAGACTATTGAACTAACTCGGTAGAGAAATTTAACAGTTTGATAATCAAGTTATAGACTTAGACAGATCAATAAACCAAGAGGTTGTTGGTTTTATAGGAGGCTGCACGTGAAGAATGAAATTGTGTTAGTTATTTTATTATAAGCCTCGGGAGAGGGTATTAGGAACTTGACTAATAGGTATTAAGATAACCAGGGATGGAGTTTTAATAACAAGTGCTACTATAGAACTACAAAATACATTAGTTAAGATAAGAATTAAGGGGGATCACATGAGATTTTACTATCTTAGAAGCTTCATCAATATAGCCTTCAAACTAGTTTTCTTTTGACTTAAATTTGATTTCAGTTTAAAATATTCACCTCAGATTTTTAGCATTGATAAAATTTATACTAATAGTAGATTGAAGCTTTGAGATTATTGTTCATAAGCCATTCCCAAAGGACGACATCCGACTTACAATTAGTTTTTACTACTTGCTATACCGTATACTTGCAGTGCAAACCAACAAGTTGTCATTCGATATGGTGGAATGGCTATTGGATCAATTATGGGGGACATTTCAATCTTGAACTCTACCTTCCGCTGTGGTGGTAATCTTGGTAAATGATCTTAAAAAACCTCTTGGTAATCCCTTACAATAGGAACATATTGAATCTCAGTTTATGCTTCAGTAGAGCTTTCATCAGCAAGTTGCTTGAAGTATTTGTTTTGAGTCATGCTGGATGACATTGTTGCCATAGGGTGTCTTGGTAACTTGTCATACATTACCTGTAACAACCCACCGCCACCGCCACCGGGACCCACACCCACGTCATGGCACGTCATGGCTCGTCATGGCTCGTCATGGCTCGTCATGGCTCGTCATGACATTGTTACTCACAAGGTACTGTTCAATGGTAGTTGGCTCAATGGTAGCGGATGATGAAAGAAATAAGTACTTGAGCCCTAGGTCTTAGGTTCGAATCTCCGCGGAGGCGAAAGAAAAACCCCAAGGGGCAGGGGACAGTACCTTGTGAGTGACACGCCATGACGTGGGCCCTACGACGTGGGTAAGAGTCCCGATAGGATTCCCGGTGGGTGTTACATTACCATAAACGTTAAGAATGTCTCTTGAGGGTAGAATTAGTGTGACTCTTCACTTCTCACAATCAATTTAAGCCTTGTATCAAGTAATCTAATCTATGCTCAATATCACATCATACCCTTGTAATGGTAAGACACCAAGTTTTGTTGTAGCCATCTTGTCTTAAACCTTCTATGGTTGATACTAATCCTCCCTGGACATCTTCCATTGAATACACTCAAGCGTAATTTTGTCATTGGTTCTAATTTTGCCGTACCCCTTGTGGTTGGTTGTTCTTGTTCTTCGAGACCTATTCAAAGTTAAGGTAAATCAATTGTGTTCTAACCACTGTTTCCTTAAAGAGAGGTTAGATTTAATGGAACTATAATCTTCCTTATTTCTAGCCTTAGTCTTTTAACAAATTTGTCTGCCTTACACTACTCATCCTTTACAAGTTTCAGAGCAAATCTAGATAATTTAGTAAACTTGTGCTAATATTCAGACACTGTCATAGTCTTCTGAGTTAGATAGATGAACTCCAATTGAAGCTGTGTAATGATTGCCATATAAAAGAAATTATTATAGAATAGTGTCTTAAACTATTTCCAAGTCATCATGAAGACATTTGTATCTAAGTCGTTTATAATTATTTTCTATTAATAATAGGTGAGTTCTATAAATTGATGTACTGTTAGTGCCACTCTTCTAAAGTCAATGGCCTTCAAAGTATTTAGATGCTTATTCATATCTAAAAACTATAAGTCAGCTTGCAGATAATTAGCTTTACCTTTTAAGTACTTGAATTATATTAACAAGTTTCTTTATTCTCTGTCATTGTAGTTGATGAGGCAACAACACGGCAAAAAAGAAGCCGAGCATCTGGTGGTGTCATGATTTGTATGGCACACGAGAAACAATAAATGTCATAAAGCTAAGGGCATCTTCAATGCCAAAGTTTAATAAACTATCCACCTCATCAATTTCATCATGCACATCATCTACTCATTAAACTCTCACTCACAATGCTATACATTTATTAGACTGTATTATATGGGTCTCACAATCACATCAATTCATTAAATACACTAACTACAATATTTTATTTATAAAATACATTTTTTTTTCAAAATACCTATTATTCTCATTTAAATTAAAAAGATAATAATTATTTTAATTTATATAAAAAAAGTAAATTTTTTATAATTATTTAATTTAAATATTACTTTTTTAATAAACAATTAAAAATGTTGAATTTTAAATGTTACTAATCATTATTATATTTTATTTAATATATATATATATA
>JAJIYU010016854.1:0-11940 GCA_030144865.1 Tinospora cordifolia | reverse complement strand
TTTTGAAAATGTAATAAAAATATTTATTTTTAAACCCTTATATTCTATGCTTATTTGTAAAAAGGTCCTTAAATTTTTTTTTATTTATTAAAAACTCCCTCCCAACGCCCAAACCAGCGCCTAGTCGCTGGGAGGAATTGGACGACTAGGCGGCGCCTTGACAACACTGAAGCAAACTACTTGACCTTCGCCAAGGTTTGTTCTTGCAAGTATATGGAGAAGGCCGAAATATGAGGTGATGGGAATTGGTAAACATTTACATACAAGAGTGACAAGAAAATTTTCTGAGTGTTCCAAATGCAAAGCTTCAAAATCTGAAACAAAAGCTTAAGTAGTGGAGAGTTAGGCAAGGAATAGGGGAACAAGCCCGACAAAAGGAATTGCTGGAAAAAACTGGTAGCCCTGGATAAAAAAATGGAGACAGAAGAGGAGTCAGCTTTGTGGGAGGAGCAGAAGCAGTTGATTGGGGAAATTAAGGCTCTGAAAAATAAACCAGAACGAAGATGTCGTCAATGGGCTAAAATGAAGTGGGCCAAAGAAGGAGATGTCGATATAAAATTCTTTCACAGAGTGTTGTCTCTTAGAAAATCCAGAGCCACTATTACAAAGTTAGAAGATCGAGAAGGAAATTTGATAGAAGAAATGGTAGGTATTTAGAAGACGATCACGGATTACTTTGCCAATCTGTTTCAAGAAAGATCTTGTTGGAAATGGGAAGTTAAAGGTCTTCAATGGAATCGGATATCAGAGGAGGAGAGGCACTGGCTGGAGCATAACTTTGAAGAAGAGGAAATAAAAGCAGCAGTTTTTAGTTGTGATGGCAACAAAGCCCCGGGCCCTAATGGATTCACCATGGAATTCTTTCAACATGAATGGGATACAGTCAAACATGCTATTTGTGATTTCTTGAAGGAATTCCATAGTGATGTTGTAATTGATAAGAGGTAAATGAGACATACATATGTCTTATTCCAAAAAAACATAACTCTATCGTCATGTTTGGTAGGGGGGATTGGAATAGGATAGGATAATTTTTTATCCTATCCTATGTTTGGTGCTACATAGGAAAGGATAAAAATTTATCCGGGCCCACATGAGTTATCGTATGTTAATAGGATAACTCAATCCCACCATTTTTTGTAGGATTGAGTTATCCTACCAAAAAAAGAAAAAAAAAATTTTGACTTATTTTTTAAAAAAAATATTTTTATCATATCCTATCTCATCCTATCCTATCCCATCAAAATAATTTTATCCCATCCTATGCACCAAACGGGCCCTATGAGAGTAGAAGATTCCAGGCCTATCAATTTAACTACAAGCCTCTATAAGATAATAGCCAAGACTCTAACAAATAGGTTGAAGATGGTCCTGTCCAAGATAATTAGTGAGCATCAGTTTGCTTTTGTCAAGGATAGGCAGATAACAGATGCAATTATGATAGCCAACGAGGTGGTAGAAGATTATCGGGTCAATGACAAAGAAGGCTTGTTGCTGAAAGTAGACTTTGCTAAAGCCTATGATTCGGTAAGATGGAGCTTTCTGGATTTTGTTCTTAAGAAACAAGGATTTGGGGACAAATGGCGTAGATGGATACAAGGATGTCTTCAAACAGTGAATTACTCATCTTTATTAATGGAAAGCACGCGAAGAGTTTCTTAGCCCTTGTCCTGCCTTGACCGTACCTTTTCTTACCTGACCATTTCTGTCCTTTTACCTTTTGAACCTCACCTTACGTAATAAGTTGAATTTGTTGTCTTCGACAGGGGGATCTGTTGTCTCTGTTTTTTTATACGATTGTTGCTAAGACCTTTACTCGTATTATGGAGAAAGCTAGTCAGGAAAGAATGATGCAAGGCATGCATGTAGGTAAAGACAAGATTCAGTTAACTCATCTGCTTTTTGTTGATGATTATCTAATTTTAATGCAAAAAAAATCAGAAAGATCTCCACACCATATTGGATGCTCTACAAACTTTCTGTTTTCTGATGGGGCTGAAAATAAGCGGGGCTAAAAGTCAATTATTGGGAATCAATACAAGCCAGGAGGAAGTTAGGAACATGGCTGAGGAAATGAATGTAGCTGCGGGGGAATGGCCACTAATGTACTTGGGGATGCCTCTGGGGGGAAACCCATTCAAAACTGATTTCTGGGATTTAGTCATTCAAACCGTCAAGAGGCGGACAGCTGGCTGGAAAAGAAGTATCTAGCTAGAGGGGGCAGATTACTTCTTCTGAAAACTGTTTTAGAGGCATTGCCAACATATTATGTGTCTATTTTCAAGTTACCAAAGAAAGTGGTTGTAATGATTGAAAAATAGTTGCGAAACTTCCTTTGGAAACACGAGGATTCTGAAAAAGGACAAAATATGGTCAATTGGATCCAGGTTTGCAAAACAGTTCAGAATGGTGGTCTTGGCATGGGTGGATGATTGGAAGGAACACGACTCCAAGGGCAAAATGGCTATGGAGAATGTTGGACAAACCAACATCAATTTGGGCCAAAATAGTTCGTAGTATACATGGCTCAAAAGCTTTTGGTAGAGAAGGTGGTTTGAACAAAAAATGCAGTTATAGATCCCTTTGGAAGGATGTGTACAAACTTTATGAGCAGTTTAGGCCTCATATTCGATGGAAGATTGGAAGAGGGGACCAAGTGAGTTTTTGGGGTGATATTTGGTGCGGTTAGGAAAAGTTGAGAGAGGCTTTCCCTCACATCTATACTCTCTCTACGAAAAAAGAAGACCCAGTTGCTTCTTTCAGAATCTGTGACAGTGGAGGAGATAGGCCTCAGTGGGGTTGGAATCTTCATTTACAAAGAATTATGTGATTTGCTCAATAGACTACATGGATTTCATCTTCATGAAACGAGGAATGAAGGTAGACCTATTTGGAATGGAGGAGCAACCACTACTTTCTCGGTGCAATCCGCCATGGCAAAATTGTCAAACAGCAAAGAGAACATACAAGCATCCCAACAAATTTCATTTGGAAAACAAAAGCCACATTAAAAGCAAGGATTCTTGTGTGGTTGATTAGTCTTAACAAGCTCAAAACCATTGAAAACATCCGAAAACGACTTCCCTCATATACGTTACATCCTTCTTGTATTATGTGCAGGGATAGCGAGGAAACTACCAAGCACTTGTTCGGGACATGCAAGGTGACAGCAAAGGTGTGGAGTCAATGGACCCAAGAGCATAGTACAATCTGTCCCCCATCTGTAGACAATCTGTTTTAGATTCCAGATATAGCAGGGATGGCTCAAATTCGTCAATACTGGAAGCTGATTTTGGTGGCAATGTGTTACGCTACTTGGGAGGAGTGAAACAACAAACTGTTTTTGCACATGAAGATGTCGGCTAGAATGATATGGGAGAGAGATCCAACATTTTGTTTGCTAGTTGGATTTCTAGTTCTAAATTAGGAAAGGGATATAGTTTTAGTGATTGGATATGTAAAGAGGGGGCTATTCTTCAATCTTTTACAATGTGTACTTAAGTCCAGATATCACATTCGACATATTGTAATATCTTTTATTATTAATATAGTTTCTGTTTCTGAAAAAAAAAAAAAAAAAAAAGCAACTTCCTTGATTGATGGAGGAGGTGGATTCATGTAGCTGATCCCACATGGTTCAAAAAAGACTCAATTGAATTGAGTTAACCAAACTATGTTACATATTGTGTTCATAATGCATCTTTAGATGTGTTCGCCCTAGGGTTTTCACTGTTGTCCTTTAGCTTCTTCATTGGATTTGCATTATTTGAACTTGATTGACTCATCCTTGCTACATAACGCTGTTTAAATTCTTTGAACAAAAGGGTCAAAAGCCTTGCCTTAATTTTCTAAGTACACATGTATGCAAAACTTATAACTAGGGGTGGTAAATAAAATAAATTAAGAGAAAACTCTAATCCAACCCCCAACCTGATGAGTTTGGGTTTCGTTTGTGTCAAGTTGATTGGGTTGGTATGCTTAATTTATAAATTATAAAACCGCATGATTTATTTATCTAATTAATTATAAATATCATTTTGAAATATATCTCTAGGAAGCAAATTTGTGATCGGAAATGTCGTGAAGGAGGTTTTTGAAGGAGCGTCAACTTTGAATCTGCATATGTGGAATGTATTTAGAAGATCATTTTGTGAACTGTTTGGGAGGAAAGAAACAACTGAATCTTCAGGGATATGTACAATCATGAAAATGTAGTTTGGAATAGTTTTAAATCTTTTTGTCACTTGGTGGCCCCTACTAAGTGGGCAATAGTACATAGAATTGGGAATTGGACGTGTAACTGGAGAAATATCCAACAACTTTTGTAATGTAGGGGACTACTTGTCCCCTACTTTAACTATTACTCTTGATATAATTTAGTTTCTCTTCATCAAAAAATATGTATTTTTTATTTTTAAATGTGAGTATTGTAAAAGTTAATGAGATGATTTTTTTGTTGTTAATTTTACATTAGCATTTAAGTAATTCAATCATGAATTAAATTAACTGTTTAATCAGATTACTTTTAATTAGTTTTGCTTAGCTTTGGTTTGAATGGTTTATGTTGTCTAAAAACTTGACACAACCCAATCTTATTAGGTTAAAATCCACAAGGTTGAGGTTAGTTTGGTTAATCAAGTGGATTGGTAGGATGAGCACCTCTACTTATAACAATCCACTTTGACCTTCTGGAACGTGGAATCTCTGCTTCAATAAATTTGCCAACGGCTTTTAGAAACAACAGGATCCCTTTTCCATAACCACGTTCAATAAACATAAACATTTCGCTTGCTGGGAAAATATGTGAGATTCTCTAAGTTCCATTCATCATTTGTAAAACTAATGTTCTTAAAATCTATTGTAATGAAGCAATTAAAAAAATACAATAAGCAAACATATTGGACCTATAAGGACTCTTTCAGGAATTAGACATTTATATATTATTGAAAATCTCAGCTTATAATTTAATTTTGTTTAATAAAAATTACCACAGTTTGCATGATATGCTACGTATGAATTTAAAACAAAGTAAACCATGCCTTCTTCTCTCAAGTAATTTCATGGAGCTAATGTTGTGTGAATTTGAGATCTGTCCTTTGCATGTACTACAAGAAGCTTCTCAATTTCAAAATACACGAGGCAAGTTACTTGGATGAGGTATATTTTGAAACTTTTTCAGAAGAAATAACAATAATTTATTAATAGTTAGAGCAAAATTTACATAACCGATAGAGTGTTGGCAATAGAAGACCTGAGATTTTTCGTGTACTAGCCAAAGACCCTATCGTCAGTACAAGTACTATATATTAAACATACACCCTCCCCAGTTATGAAACCAGGGCTGCACAGACCCAGGAGCTTGCATACAATCTAATGTTCTCCAATGTGATGTGAGGTTTTGCCCTGTTTTCATGAAATAAACTTTTCTTTTGACCATACATGCCAAAACATAAGATAAATGGCAATTTGCTTTGCTTCAAGTGCAGTATTGTTGTAATTTCCCCTAAGATGTGGCTGAAAGCCATCTTCTATGGATGATGGGCATGTAATTCCGACTACAGAGAATACCGGTCACTTCTACCAAACCTTCCTAACCATAGTACATTGCAGGAAGAGGTGTTCTGCATTTTTCACTGCTTGTAAGCACACTAGCACATTAGGCAACATTGTGGAGACAAGTATAGCTTATATGCCCTCTTTTGTAGTATGTCCAATGTGTTTAGCTTCCTATGTTCCAACATTTATTGGAATTCCTTAACTTTTGAGGAGATACGCATCTTCCATACATGTGCCGATATGTGAATTTGTTTGAGGAAAAATGGTATGCATAGGTAGGAACTAGGAAGGCATTGCGAGATATTTACATGAGGAAAGGTCATTTGGTTCTAAAGACTAGCTGTAACGATCACATGTAGTACTTACCTGAACTGCCTTAAGTAATTGGAGGAAACTAAGTAGTTCATTTTGTTCCCAAGAGGTTAGAGTTCTAGTGAAATGAAAATTCCAAGATAAGGCTTGGGGTGTTTGAAGAGATAAAGTTTGAGATCGGTGGGTCGCATAGTGATGATAATCTAAATAGGAGTGGAAAAGAAAGTGCCAGTGAGCTTGGTTCTTTTCCATCTATTCTCGCAGAAGTGGAAAGTTTCCTCATCACTGACTATTGGCTAAATAAAACATCAACATATGTTGTGATCCTTGAAAAATTGTTGACAATATGGAGAGAAAGAGTCATTGTTTTGGAACCATTTGGATCGATTGGTGATTAGGTAATGGCATATTGTATAGAAAAATGTTGAATGAAGCTATGGGGCCCATAAACTGTTGGAGGATGGAAATTGCTTTTTCATTGTGTATAAGAAAGAATTTGTGAGATGTTCATATTATTTGGGAGAGAACAACCTACTTCTACATTTTCCTTTGGGACATATGGTTCTAGTCTAGACCTAATGAAAATATATATTGCAATTTTCCAATGTCTATATTTTCTATAGAATATTTGAGTCATCTTTTCAATGTTTATAGTACTATGAAGCTTCTTCATTGAGGAAGCAGGTGTTTTGGTACTTTTAAAAGGACAATTGAGTCTTAGTTAGCAATGCAAGGGTTATGTGGCAGTAGAGTTTAGAAAATTTCTTTCCAGAAATGGGTGAAGATGGTTTGAACTTCCCTTAGTACAAGAAGGTGGCCTTTGATGGTTGTGACTAGGATGGCATGCCAACCCTTCAAGGCAGGATTCCCAAAGTGCACTACCATATTGATCTTTTCTTTGGATGGACATGAAGAAGTGTGAAATTGGAAACTATTGTTGGATCTTGGATATTAGTGCTCATTAGGGTGGTGATTGCCACTAAGGAAGGAGATAGTTCATTGAGTATATAATATGGTAAATGAACTATAGTGAGAGACTTTTGGCTCATTATTCTTATTACATATTTGAATACAATTTTGGCCAAAATGTTAGCTAACAGGTTGAGGGTGGTATTCTCTCGAACAATTGTTGGTACGCAAGTGGCATTTGTTTAAGATAAGTAGATCGCAAATGTTGTCTTGATTGCTAATGAAGCAGTAGAGGATCAGAGTGAGGAGACAAGGCTAAGTGTTCAAAACTAATTTTGAAAAAGCATATGATATGGTTTGATGGGATTTCATTTTGTATGTTCTTCATATGACTAGGTTTGGGTTATGGGGTGGGAAAGATTATGGGGTAGGAAAGATGACGGCCGTGACATGTACTTAGTAGATTGAGACAGGGTTCACATGAGAAAGGATCTTGGGGGACTAGTGATTGGTAATGTGATGGCTACAAACAGAGCGCTTGCAAGAAAATGGCTTTGGAGGTTTCCAAAAGAAAAGACAAGTTGTGGAGGAGAGTAATCCGGAGTAGACACAGTTTGCATGTCAATGGTAGAGATGCCGGTCTTCAGAAAAGCGCGACCTATAGAAGCCCATGGAAGTTCATTTACTCTCTTCATCAGTTTTTTGACCCTTTCATCAGGGTGAGGCTAGGGAGAGGTGAGATTATCGAGTTTTGGGAGGACATTTGGTGGGGCACTGATGCTTTCTCAGCATTGTATCCCAGACTTTATAGATTGTCTTACAGTCAAAATTGGCCCGTCTCTAGGTTTTTCGCACCTTAGTCTGCCTCTACAATTTCATGTCTAAATCTTCATTTGAGGTCTTCTGGAGGCCTGAGATGTGAGGAGGAAGAAGCCTCCCTTAGAACCTTGCTAGGGAAGTTTTTTTATGACGAACATGGAGGACAAAATTGTCTGGATTATAGAAAGATCAGGAGAGTTTTCTTCTAAATCCTTTTTTTCTTCCTTGGCTGACAATTTGTCATCTCTTCCTTCGCCATTTTTTAAGGAGCTTTGGAAGACTCTGATTCCTTCCAAAGTTAAGTTTTTGACTTGGTTAATCCTACGAAGATTTCGTGGGTTTTTCTTGTCCCCCTGTTGTTGCTTCTTATGTAAGGAAAATGGGAAGTCTGTGGATCATATGTTCGGTCAGTGCTCTTTCACCTCCTTTGTTTGGGAGAGATGGAAAAGACAATTTTCTTTTGCTTTGTGGCTAGTGGTGCAGGAATCCCAGCAGTGTGTTTGTCTTCATTGGGAGGAGGCCAATAAGAGGTGGAGGGCTCATTGGATGGTGGCTTGTTTGGCGATGATTTGGTGTTTGTGGAAAGAGAGGAATGCTCGGATATTCGAAGACAAGTTTAGCTTCCCGATTGATATTTGGGAAGAATCTCAGTCTCCTGCTTCTTTCTCGATCAATAATGGTCCTCGTTCGTTAGGATATTCATTGGCAGATTGGTTGAGAGGGTGGGGTAATATTCTATATGCAGGTAGCGCTATGTAACTCTGTTGTGTTCTTGGCGGGGGCCTTCCTTGGTTGTATTTTTTTCTCCTATGTGAATAAAATATTCTGTTTCTTTTAATATATATATATATATATATATATATATATGACTAGGTTTGGTGGTTGATGGTGTAAATGGATAAGAAGATGTAGGTATTCCGATCTTACGATGTTTATTAAGAGAACATTGACAAGGAAAATTCCAACTTCGAGGGTTCTCAAGCGGGGAGACCTATTATTACCTTTTCTTTTTATTCTTATTGCAGATGTGTTGGGTAGGATTATGGAGAAGGCTACTTCTATGGGCTGTGATAAAAGGTTCCTCAATAGGTTGACATGGAGTTAATGTTTCTCACTTACATTTGCAGATGATTGTTGGTTCTTGTTGGAGAATCATGGTATGAGTTTGGAGGCTACTTTGAGAATCATTTAGGCATTTTGTTGGGTGTTTGGAATGAAATTGAATACGGAGAAAGTGTTATTTTGTTGGCATGTGTATGTTTGAGAAGGAGGTTAATGATGTTGCTGGAATGTGTGGTTGTTCTGCAAGTTGTTGACCTTTATCTTATCTCGGGCTTCCTTTAGGAGGGAATTCAAGACTATCTTCTATTTGGAAACTTAGTTGTTAATACAGTTTCTAGAAGACTATGCTTGGGGGAGTTTTCTATCTATAGGAGGTCAATTGACTTTGATAAAAAGTCTCTAGGATGCAATTCCTTTGTATTTTCTTTCTATGTTCAAAATTCTAAAATTGGTTGCTTATCAAATTGAGAGAATGATGAGGAAATTTCTTTGGAAAGGAAGTGATAGTTGGGAGGTGGAGGAGTAGTTTAGTGAAATGGAGTGTGGTTCGTAGAATAGTTGAACAAGGGGTGGGGTATATAGAGCGGGTGCTTTGGAATGGGGCTTTGGCAGCCAAATGGTCATGGAGATTTGCACATGAGAAGGGTGTTGTTTGGATGATGGTGCTAGAGAGCAAAACTGGGTTGGAACAAAATTCTAAAGGTGCTAGTATGTCCTCCGAAGCTACCTAGCATAGCCCTTGAAAATTTATTCATTCTCTTTTGCCATTAATTTATTTTGTTGCTTGCCTTAAAATGGGTAAAAAAATCAACATATAAATTCTGGGAATACATTGGGCATGATACTAGAAGTTTCAATATATTTTTTCCCTTTTATCTACCAAATAACATCCTTCCTTAATCATTCAATTCATGGTTTTTATATTGATAATGATCCCCCTTCTTGGAATTTCCAGTTCAGGAGAGACCTATCTAATAGAGAGTGTACAAAGATTGCCTCTCTTCTTGATATTCCTACTCTCATCCACCTTTGTTGCGAGTTGGATAGGTTGTTATGGCCCATTGATTCATTTGGTTGCATCTCTCTTGATATTCTTACTTCCATATGCCTCTCTTGTGAATCAAATAGGTTATCATGGCCCATTGATTCATGTAGTTGCTTTTCACCAAAATTTTTTTATGTCCCATTTATTGTCCTCCTTCGGTGACTCATGTTCAACAATTAACTAATTTCCTTAAAATTTCATCTGGACAACTCATGTTTGCTCTAAGGCTAAATTTTAGGTTGGACTATTGCCCATGTTGGATTGTACAGATGTTCTGCAACAGAGGTTTCAATCGAGGGCTTTGTGGCCTAGTTGGCGCACCTTATGTATAATAGGTGGAGAATCTTGCTATCATTTGTTTCTGGATTGTGAGTTTTCGTAGATAGTTTGGCAAAAATGCATTGAAATGATGCAATGAGATGGATTATCCTGTAATTTGGCTCTTCCCAAAGTTCTTTTAAGGTTGGAAATGAGGGAGAAACTGTTGAGAACATTAATAAGCATCTTCCTACTATTTTCTCATTCTTGAGGAAAAACAAACAGTCATTTGCATATAAGAGATGTGTTATATGCACTTTCTTCCTTTCTACCCAAAAAGCTTGGAGCCATTGATCCCTTACTTTTTGCATGAGGTCATGAAGGTTGTTTGCTGCCAAAATGTGAGGAAAGGGACTCGAGGATCTCTTTGCCTAAGCCCCATAGAAGCTTCAATTTTACCCCTTGGCCAACTGTTGATGACAATAGAGTAATTAACTAAGTTTAGGCATCATTGGTTCCACTTACAGCATTTGTCCCTAAAACCTTTTTTTTTCATAACATATTGCAAGAAGCCCCATCTAGCTGACTCGTAGGCTTTAGAGAAATTTTTTATGATCACCAAACCTTCTTGGTTACTAGTAAGACAATCCTCTGCCAGCTCATTAGCTATTAAGATGGCATCAAAGGTGTGCCTATTCTTGACAAAGCTCATTTGGATTTCAGCAACTATGTAATGGGTAATCTCCTTCAATCTATTCATTAGAACCTTGGAAATAATCTTATAAAGGTTGGAAATCAGACTAATGGGCTGAAAGTCCTCCACTTTAATTGGCTGGCTTTTCTTTGGGATGAGCTGGATATATGTTTCGTTCATGCACTTGTTGATGATGCCATGCTCATAAAAATCCTTCATAACTTTCATGATGTCTTTCTTCAACAAGGTCCAATTCTTTTGGTAGAAGAGCATGGTGTATCTATCTCGGCCCGAGGCCTTCTCTCCCTCACTTTTGAGGATTGCTTCTTTGATCTCTTCTTCTTGAAAAGGTCTCTCCAACCAGCTGTAGTGTTCAAGAGAGTTGGCCTCCAATCAATGCCCAATTTGGCCCCTTCATGTCCAGATACGGCTTGATTTCCCTAATCTTTTATTGACTTAATACTAAAAACTCACCAAGGGGAGGAAGGGAAGATCGCTAAGAAAATCAAGAACAAATTCAAGATATTCTTGTGGGGAGCTATGGAGGAGGGCATTCAACAAAATTGGTCAAGCGGGAGATTTTCCAAAAACCATTGGAGTTAGGAAGGTTGGGTATCGTTATATTTTAAAAAGGAATAAGATCTTTTAGTCAAAATGGTTATGGCAGTTTTCTAGGGAGAAATTAGCATTATGGGTTAGGGTAATTGAAGGTTGTCACGGATGGAATCTTGGGCAAAAGGCACTTAATAGGAGAATGGCAATTTCTTATAGATGTCCTTGGAAGTTTATTTCATCATTTAGTTGAGAAGTGAATCAACACATCAGGCTAAAGGTAGGATATGGGCATGCATTCAAATTGTAGAAGATAACTGGCTCAAAATTGGAAGTGTTACAGTGGTCTGGCAATTGGAAATATAAAATCTTGAAATGTGGCTTATGTGGGAAATTTGATGCGGAGGCTTAGCATCAAACCTCTTGCTTTATGGGCCTAGATTGTTGGAAGTATTTATGGTAGTGGCTGGATGTTCAACTAGGAGCAGTTGGTGGTGAGTTACATTCAGCCGGGGAGGACTTTTCAATGTCCATGGAAGTTTGTTTCATCACTAGAGCAGTTGGTTGTGAGTTATATTCAGCTGGGGAGGACTTTTCAATGTCCATGGAAGTTTATTTAATCACTAGAGCTGTAGGTGGTGATTTACATTCAGTCAGGGATAGGCAATGGACTTTGGTTATGCTTTCGGGAGGACCCAAGGCTAGGCTTTCCCATACTAGGAAAGAGATTTCG
>JAJIYU010016853.1:0-11943 GCA_030144865.1 Tinospora cordifolia | reverse complement strand
AAATCACTATTAGTTGAATAGTTGTATGAAATATATTTTTCTTATTTAACTCCACTAAGATTAGTGGAAAGGATGGACAAGCATTTTATGGTTTGAGGAATGGTTAGTGACGATCCCAGTCTCCGACATCTAAGGATTGATGTGATTTATCTCGCATGCACGACATAGTAGCCAAAGGGGAGCGCGAGTCGAAGCGTTGGGCCCTGACGTGACGAGTGGCGCTGGATGGCTCCCAGAGCAGGGGCTGGGGTGTGACAGGGACACTTTCTACCTATTCAAGCTACTAATATAGTGAGTAAGCTGTGTGAGCTTTATGTAAGAGAGATTGTGCGACTACATGGTGTTCTCAAAACGATAGTATTAGATAGAGATTCCAAATTTACATCTCAGTTTTGACAAAGCTTATGTAAGGAATTGCAAATTAGACTCACCATGAGCACAACATTTCACCTGCAGACAGATGGCCAGTCAAAGAGGGTCATACAAGTACTTGAGAATTTGCTGAGAGCTTGTGTCATGGATCTCAAAGGAAATTGGAGCAAGCATCTACATTTAGCTGAGTTTGCCTATAATAATAGCTATCAGGCGAGAATTAGGATGACTCCATATGAGGCGCTCTATGGCAGACCCTGTAGATCATCATCTTTTTGGGCAGATTTTGAAGATCAGGTATTCATTGGACCCGAGTTGATTGAGGAAATTGTAACACATCAGGACCCACTACGTGACGATATTGTCCCCACTTAGCCACGCCTAGTGTGGGGGTTTTGTTCTTGGAGAGACGCTTTCCAGCCATCTCCCAAAATGCTTGGCACTAGTGACCACTCGTGTATGCACTCATAGCCCAATCTCAACTCTATGGTCCAGCCAATGTGGGATTATTCATCCACCCCCCTTTGGATGCCATCTCGTCTTCAAGATGCACACCCGTTACGCCTAGAACCTACTCTGATACCATTTTGTAACACCCCGGCTCCTAGTCCTGCGGGTTCCCTCGGGCATCACACGGAGAAGGCGCATCTACTCGATTGGATAAGCCACCACCGTATCATTTGTCGAGAACCAGAGCGCTACTGAGTTCATTCTCTACAGTCTATCTATTTCTTTCTATCTCTTTCTATTTTTTCGATAATAACAAAATCAAATTAAATAAACATGAATTTTTTTTGAAATAAAACCTCTATATACATAAATTGGATCATTGAAATTTCAAGTAGAACAATAAATTGCAAGTTCAAATTTAAACAATATTCAAAATCTCTACAATCAATCCAAAACCTTTCATTCACATATAAAAGATCAGTCTAAACGAAAGGGGCACAAGCCCTGTTCAATTAAGCACAAAAATAAAATGCATAGAAAAACAATAATAACCTTCCCAGCGAGTTTGCACCAAAATGTCAGAGTCGCCTAGAGATAGTCAACTCGCACTGTGTCAACTCTCACTTGAAATAGAAAAGTGGGGTGAACTTAAAAGCCTAGTGGATCATACTGCATATCACTAGCATTATTCAGACCAAAATACAAAACATACAAACACTTTCATTACATTAGGGCGTTTCAAACACTATTATTTTCGTCGTAATTAAGACCGAGAGGTTTGTGGCCTCGGTGTCCCCCTCATGGTCCAGGAGTGAATCCAGAGGTAATGCTTGAGGGCCGATTACCTCTCGGGACCCTGGTGGGTGCATGAGGTCTGAAGTGACACACAACCCCATAGCCAGTTTAGTTGAAGACACCCACGATAACACCCTAAGGCCGGTTACCGCACCAATATGTAGTTTTTGTCTTAATTTAATCTTCTTTAATTTCACAATTACATTCCAAATCACACATAGTAATACTTCAAAATGCATGTCAATCATTCAGGCTAACATTTAAAATATTCAATCATATCATGAACTACTTCACTTTATCAAAGCATGCAAGTGTGAAAATTTTCAAACAATCATCGAGTTATTTCAGCATCCAATCAAACATTCCAATCAATAGCCACTCAAGAATAAATACTAGCATGCTCCTAAATGCGTAATTAAATCAAACAATCATCATGTTTAGGATTTAAAATTCAAATAATAATAGGCAGTGTAGTAATCAGACCCACATTATATTTTTCGTGTCCTTTGCGCCTCTTCAATCCTGCTTCTTGATTTTTAGTCTACAAATCGAAATCATAATAGTCAATTCCTGTGATGACCCATATTTTTTGACATTGGATTGAAGGATCTGACATATATGTATTCTATGTATTTTCTGAAATTTTAATAAGAAAATACAGAATTTTCTCCCAATTTTTCTCAATTTTGAATTAATTATTAAAGACAATAAAAATAATTTGAGAAAATACAATTTTAAGGAGAAAATATATGAAAATATTAAGAAAATGTGTTTTCTTGATGAAAATAACCTTTAGGATTGATTTATGAATTTTTGGAACAATTCTGAAATTTTTAAAATAATAAATGAAAATTTTGGGTGAAAAAAAATGATTTTTGAGGAAATTATTCAATTTTTGGAGAAAATAATTGAATAAATGATGAAATAATGTATAATAGTGGCATTTTGATGGAAAATGATGAATTAGACAATTTTATAATTTTAGAAAAAATGCAAAATTTTGATATAAAATACATATATATACGTGTATATGTATATATAAAGAAGGGAAAACGAAAATAAACAAAAAAAAATTGGTCTGGACCTGGCGCACGGGCTGAACGGCCCGCGCGCCCTTGTGGGCGACCCCCCCCTGTTTTGTTATCTTGTGCGATTTTTCACCAAATTTTTGACGAATTTCTAGCATTTTTGGCCATTTTTTTAGCATTAAACCATGAGAGCTCATGGTTTATGATCCATAGTTTTGGCTATCACTTCATGGCCCCCATTTTGGCCAATGAAGGCTGCCAACTGGGCATCCAGCATGTGATGTTGAGAGCCACCTAGGAGCCACATGTCACCCACACCTTTGCCAAGCAAGCAACCCCATGCAACAAAATGACTTCCTTGAGCTCAAAGTCCAGAAATTCTAGAATACTGTAGCAAACTTTCCCAACTGAGATCTTCTTCAATTCTCAACCAAATCCTGCAAATTATAGCTTGATTTGAAGCTTGTATCACTACCTATAAGGTCCCACAAGTAGTTTGCCCAGTCTTGGAGCCGTCTGAAGCAGAGATCATCAAGAAGAGGGCTATCCACACTGTTTAAACCCAGAAAAAAAAAAATCAGAAAGTGTGTGCTGGAACCACCTTTGAAGCCTTGGACCTTGGCCATTTCCAGTTCCTTTTTGAAGGTAAAATGGTTCACTCTCCTTATTTTCACATGTACTTTGATCTCCAAGAGTTAGAGAATGAGAAATAGGGCCTTGTACATGATTTTAGAACCCTTGAAGTGGATTACTTACTCACTGTCACAACTGTGTAACAGAGACAGTTGGAACAACCTTTGTAAAGCTCACTCTTGAACCACTCTAAGCACGTCCCTGAGGTAAAAATCCATCATTTCTACTCCTATCATAAGTATTCAAGTGTCCAAATGGTAAGAACTAGAAATTGAAATGTTTCATGTCTTATAAGCCACTGTTGCTGACTGTTAGACTTATTCTTGCAACAATGCCGACAGAAAGAGTTTGAGACCATAATAAGAGCTATATTCGGGACACCTAAAGGTACCCTTTCGGGCTGGAACCAGAGGCATCATAGACCCCATAGTAGAGGTCCCAGAAAGGTATAAAGACTTGACCTTGAACTCTTGTGGATGTGTTTTGTTATACATGCAAATATGCCATGATTGTAGGGTGCTAGAATAGATTTCTTGAGTTCTTTAGAATATAACAGAATATTGATGGAGTGATGGACATGCTTTTGATGTTGCATGTTACTGATTCGAAGTGTTTGTGATTAATGGATGTGTTATGACCTGTAAACTATAAGTAGACACAAGAAACAACCCATAGAATTGTGACTTAATGAGGGAAAAGAACACTAGAAAGATAGTGGAATCTATGAACCCAGAAATTTCTTGCAACCTGGCTGAAATTTCTGAGATAAAATTGACTAAACAAACCGGGATAGATTGAGTTGAAATTCGGTGGAGAGATCCTTAGATATGTCTATAAGTTTCCTACCAAATTTCAAGACATTTTGATATGTGTAGCTAGGTTAATTAAGGCAAACAGTCACTGCCTATCACAGGGTATACGAGATCTGTGCTGTTTCTGTTATCATTCTTAGAAACCCTAGTAAATGAGGTTCAAAAATTATGATTTAAAATTCTGGGAAGACTTTAGGAAGTCTAGAACAGTTCTGCAAAGTTTGGCGCAAATTCGATGAACAGATTGCCCGCAGAAAAATCGAAAAAATAGTTGCGTAGATAGGGCCATAGGCTAAGGTTTGTGCCTAAGTGATGAGAATGGGGAATGTTGACCCCTTTTGACCCAATTGACTCCATAAAGACCAAAATTGACCCTGTGTGACTCTATTGACCAGATAGGTCAGCAAATGATAAGTTGACTAGGGTTGACCAAGATTGACCGAGGTCAATCAAATTGACTTAGTAATTAAGGCAAGGTGAACGAACATAGGGGACTATCCTTGACTAGGTCAAGTAATTGATTAACCAATAATGTAGAATTAGAGTGGGCCAAGTTCCATGTTAATGTTAAGAAGTTGCATCGATTTTGTAGGACCCAGTGCTAGCGGGACGCACTCGGTCGCGAGAGGAGCACTGGGAGCGAAGTATCCCTGTGAGTAGTGTTTTCTAACTCATTTCTTAGAGCTTGTTATTCTATGCATTATGAAAATGAGATTACATATTGTGATGAATCTGTATTCTTTTAAATTGGTTTTAAATGAAAAGTGCACCGAGTCTCGAGGTCTGAGAGTACAGGGTTAGGATGAGTTGTGTCGGTCTCTCATACGACCCCGAGAGATGACCACCTAGCACAGAGTGCCCGCCCAGGGGGTTCTGTGGGCTTATGATGATGGCAGCGACAATAAGACCTAATCGGGTCGTCACAATAAGGCAACGACAATAAGTCTTGGTTGGTCATTACGATGATGGCAACGACAATAAGACCTAATCTAAGTCGACACGATGTGCCTAACCGTCTGCAACTCGCTCAAGTGTTTTTTAGTTGCTTCGGAGAGCTTGCGAGCCTCGGCGAATGTTTTCACTATTTAATTGTTTTTGAATGAAGGTGCACGACTGCATTATGGATTTAAATTGTGTTTACTGTTACATTCACTTGCATAAATCTATTGCTCATGCATCCATGACACATGTTTTAATTGTGGAATACTTGTTTTAAGTTTGAATTAGACTGCATTACTCACTGAACCGCCGTGGACAATTAGGCTCACTACTCTAACTTTTCAGGTTCTTCAGTAGTGAATAAGGGCAAGGGAGTAGTAATCGCGTAGAGCTACACTCTCTTACTCTTATTGGTAGGTTTTCCTTCTATTTCCCTTTTTGTTATTGTATTTTGAGGGTTAGGACCTATGTATAGGAGTGAGGAAAGCTTGTATATAATGGATAGTCACTCTCATTGTTACACATGTTATAATGACCATTTTGGATAAATATCAAGTTTTAATGGTGTTCGTGTATTAAATATTTTCTACATCCTTATGATTACTCTGAAAGTGTGTGATGTGTTGTATGTTGAGGTTTAACAATGTCTTGGCAAGCTCGGCTTGCGGGCAGGTTTGTTGGGACACTGTGTCGGTCAGTTCATCCTTCATCCTAGGGAAGGGGTCCCAACAGCATTGGTATCAGAGCCTAAGGTTTATCCGAATTAAGGAATAACAAGTGCTATTGACCTAAGAGAGTCTCAGAGTAATCGCAAAAGTACAAAAGAAAGAAAGACCCTTAGAAAAAACTTAGAGTAGCAAGATGGGTGTATGGACAAAACTTTCTAACTCCTGACTGGCAGAAAGAGGAACCAAGTGAGAGTGACCATATCACGAAGGGAATCAGACTATCATAGGGTGTTAGTGAGTTTTAAGATTTAGATTTTGAACCTTGTGGGTTAGGTGATTCCTTAGAAATAATCGCCGTAATGTCTGTAGTTGTGGTTTGCTCATTTGGAACTAATGAAAGTTAAATGTTTTCATGCAGACTACGATGCCTCCTGGACGTGGGAGACCACGTAGGACCTCAGAGCCGGTATCGCCGCCACCTCTGGTTCAGTTTGTACAGGACGCCATACAGAGATTAGAGGCCTTGATCAGAGCATCTAATGAGGCCGGTCACACCCAGGTTGCCTTACTAAGTGGGAGGCTTGGTAGGATTGAAGCCGAGAGACAGAGGGCTGAGCTAGCAGCGCCTCCTGCACCGGTTATACCCGAGATCCGGGAAGAGGAGAGGGCTGAAGCCCAGGCAGAGGTAGCACTAGTGAGGCAGGGTGATGACTCCACTCATGATCGCCTCTTGAAGAGATTCTTGGATCTGAGGCCCAAGGAGTTCCATGGGGGTTTGAGTCTAGATTCGGCGGAGAACTGACTTCTCAACATTGAGAAGAATGCTAGGATACTAAAGCTGTCAGAGGAGAATCAGGTGTTGTTTACGACACGCATGCTCGAAGATGAGGCCGTGGTTTGGTGGAGGGCCACTCAGTCTATAGAGGGACAGATTTCTACATGGGCTCGGTTTCGGGAGCTATTCTTGAGTGCCTACGTCCTTACAGCAGAGAGAGAGCATAAGAAGGTGGAGTTCCTAACTTTACAGCAGGGAGATATGTCAGTTAGGGAGTTTACCCATAGATTTTTCAGATTGGAGGCCTATGCACCCGAGCTAGCGAGTAACTCGAGGGAGAGAGCTGGATTCTTTCGTCGTGGGTTGAGGGCTAGCATCAGACAGGCTACGTCAGCATACAGTGAGGCTACTCTAGAGATCATACAGAGGCATGCACTACAGTTTTAGGCGGATGGTAGGGATCAGCGTTCGACTACCCAGATGGTACAAAGTGCATCCATGCAGACGCAGCCCCAGTCTTAGCCACAGTCTCAAGCACAAGGAGGCCATCGTGGTAGGTCCCGAGGAGGCAGGTTCCATAGGAAGAGGAAGTATATGGAGGGGCAGTCTGGAGGAGCACAAACTGAGCCTACTACCGTAGTCACACTCGCGGCCACCGCAGTACAGGCATATCAGCCTGTGAGACAGTCGCCGACCCAGCAGGGAGGCCGAGGTAGAGGTAGAGATTCAGGGGGCAGGGCCCAGGGCCGAGGCCAAACCGAGCAGAGACGACCGCTTATACGTTACCATTGTGGTTAGTTAGGCCACAAGAGATATAATTGCCCTATGCCTATCCCAGCTTCCAGTGCACCCACCACCAGCACCTGAGAGACGGCATAAACCATCATCTACCCAGATTATGAGGCGACGAAGGCTCTAGTAGAGGGTAACATGTTCCTACTTGATACATCTATCTATGTGTTGATTGATGATAGATCTACATTGTCTTTTATTTCTGGGCATGCTGTAGATAGATTGGGATTTAGACCTGTTAGAGCATCTATATGGTTTGTGTTGAGCACTGCAGCCGGGGAACGGATCTACCCCAATTTGATTTGTGAGGGCTGCACGTTGAAGTTTGAAGACTTCGAGACTCTTGTAGACCTTAGAGTACTAGAGTTATTAGAGTTCGACACTATACTTGGGATGGACTGACTGGCAGCTTATCATGCCTATGTCGGCTGTTTCGCCAAGAGAGTAGTATTTTAGATTCTAGTACAGCCTGTTGTGACCTTCCAGGGTAGTGCTTCCGATAGACCGAGGACCCTGGGTAGGATAGCGACACAGTCTGACATAGATACACTGGCCAGTATGAATACCACTAGTGAGGGACCTTCACAATAGAGCATAGATGAGATTCTTGTTGTTAGAGATTTTCCTGACGTGTTTCCCAACGATTTGCCTGGCTTACCTCCCAAACGGGAGATTGACTTTATCATTGAGATCATTCTGGGGACACAATCCATTTCGATCCCTCCTTATCAAATGGCTCCAAAGGAACTACAGGAACTGAAGGTCCAACTTGAGGAGTTGATGAGTAAGGGTTTTATTACCCCTATTATGACGCCTTGGGGTGCTTTAGTATTGTTTGCGAAGAAGAAGGATGAAAGCCTCTATTTGTGTATCGACTACATACAGTTGAACAAGGTGATAGTGAAGAACAAGTACCCTCTCCCGCATATTGATGACTTATTTGACCAGCTCCGAAGTGCCACTGTGTTTTCAAAGATTGATCTGAGATCTGGGTACCATCAGCTGAGAGTCAGGGAAGAGGATGTACCGAAGACGGCCTTTTGGACTCGCTATGGGCACTACGAGTTCTTAGTCATGCCGTTTGGCGTGACAAACGCCCCAGCAATGTTCATGGACTTGATGCGGAGAGTGTTTCGTCCCAACTTGGACTCATTCGTCATCATCTTTATCGATGACATCCTTATTTACTCGAGGACTAGGGAGGAGCACGCTGAGCACTTGAGGATCGCTGTTAGTTGCATAGCAGACTAACTATACTATAGGTATTTTATGTATGATCTACATTAGTGTAATAGAAAATTTAGTGTATTTGCTTATATTTAGTTAAATATGCATTTAGAGCATTGTTGCATGACTAGTTGCATATTAACATGATTTAATGTTATTTCTAGCATTTTTATACGAATATAATGGACCGAAATAGGAATAGGAGCACGCGAGGAGTTGAAGATGGCCAAAAATGAAGAAAAGTCACTAATGGATCGCGGTAGACGGAACAAGGAACGAGAAGAAAACAACATCCCGCTGTGGACTGTGGTCTGTTTGCGATTAGAGACCTCAGATCGCGGTTGCTCGAGAGATTTCACATTTTCAATTTTTTTATCGTACTGTGGACCGTGGTCAGTCACTTATGGATCGCGGTCGGTAGACGTGTTTTATTATTTTAGGGTTTTCTTTAGTGAAATACTATAAATTGGTCATTGTAGTAGGGTTTAAGAGGATTATTTGTTTTGAGAACGAAATTTCTAGAGAAAAACGGCTGATAAAGGAGAACAAAGAGAAGACAGAGAAGAATTGAAGATCAAGGTCCAAGATTTGAGTATGTTTATTTATGATCTTAATTCTTTGATGTGTGAACTCTTAATCATGTCATGCTAGGTTTATTTTAAGTCTAGGATGTGAATCTAGATTGTAGAATCCTGATATTCTTATTTTGATTAATCTATTTTTGAGGTTTTGTTTTATAATTTGGATTCTTAATGCTTTCTTTTTACTGGCCATAAAAGGAATGATTATAGAATGTTAATCTAACTCGGGAGAGAGGATTAATAATCTGAAAATAAAATTATAGACTTAGATCAATCAACTGATCGGGAGGTTGTTGATTGCCCAGGAGGTTGCACGTTATAATTGTGTTTAATGCATTAGACTATTAATTGTACGCCTCGAGCGAGGGTGTTAGTGATTAGACTAATAGGTGTTAAGGTACTTTGGGAGAAGGCTTTGATGACTAGTGCTAGAACCTACATAACAAAGAAATTTTATTAATTGAAATAGGAATTGAAGGTGATCACAAGAAAGTTTACTATCCTAGATAATTTAATCTAAAGAATTTTCAATAATTTACTTTTCAATTTTATATTTGACAGTTTTTTGGAGTTTTATTCTAATTCTTAATCAATTGAATTTGTAGCTTTAATAAAGTTTAAATTGATAGTAAATCAGGATTTTAGATAGTTGATTTTTATACGTTCCCTGAGGACGATATCTGGTCTCACCAGTTATTACTATTGCGATCTCGTACACTTGCGGGGTCATCAACAAGTTTTTGGCACCGTTGCCGGGGAACGGTGTAACTATCTTTAAACCAATTGAATTTGATTTGATTTTAATTAAAACATTTTTTTATTTTTATTTTTTTGTTGGCTTGCTACACTTGATTCGTTTGTTGAGCTGTGGTGTTTCAGGGCTTGCATGAGTAGCGCATCCTTTGCTGAGGAAGATCCTGACTTGTCCAAAACTTCAAGGTAGATTCAGATTGAATCCAAGGGACGTGTATCAAACATGGCTGAAAGTGGTAGTTCGGGTGTTGGTAACAATGGGGAGGCACCATTACGGGATTTCTTCAAACCTGTCTTGAACAACAACTAATATGGATTGCGAGGACACCAATCCATGCAAACAACTTTGAGCTGAAGCCGTCCTTAATCACAATGGTGCAACAACAACAGTTTGGGGGTTCAGCAACCGAAGATCCTATGGCTCATCTGAATTCTTTCATGGAGATATGTGACACAGTAAAGATGAACGGGGTCACTGAAGATCAACTACGGCTACGGCTTTTCCCTTTCTCTTTAAGGGACAAAGCTAGAACTTGGTTACAAATGCTTCTACCTGGTAACATTACTACATGGGAAGATATGGGGCAGAAATTTCTGCAGAAATACTTCACACCCGCCAAAGTCCATCAGTTACGGGGTGAGATCATCTCTTTCAAGCAATTAGACTTCGAATCTTTCTATGAAGCTTGGGAGCGGTTCACAGATTTACTAAGAAGATGCCCACAGCATGGTTATCTCCCTTGGCTCCAGATTTAGATGTTTTACAGTGGTCTAACACCATCTACCAGAGCTTTAGTGGATTCTGTAGAAGGTGGATCTCTAATGGGAAAATCTACTACTTAAGCTACTCAACTAATTGACGATATGGCATTCAGTGCATATGGGTATGGGTCAGAAAGAGGATCAGTTAAAGGAGTTGGGTTATATCAAGTAGATGGTATGACAGCTCTACAGACCCAAATAGCATCAATGACTCATCAGATCAATGTCTTGACAGAGAAGCTGGGTAGTGGTCAGGGCAAGCAACAACAACATCAATCTATTTTGGCTATTGCTGAAGCTCACAAGGCATCCCTTACAGAAGATGAATCTATTGAGCAGCTGAATGCACTTAACAATTTCAATAATTATCAAGGGCAACAACAGATGTATAATGTTCCTCCATACTATCAGATGAGCAATAACAAAAATTTCCAGCAAGCTCCACAAAGTCATGTTCATCATCAGAGCTTGGTTGAAAAGAAACCATCATTGGAGGACAAAATGGATGCAATGATGAATATGTAGGCACAATTCTTCAAACAGCTGACTAATAAGATTGATCAGAATGACAATAGAGTTTTCGGGTTAAAAATTTAGATGGAAAATGTCAGTGCCACAGTGAAGAACCTTGAGACTCAGATGGGACAGATAGCCCAAGCAATCTCTAATCAGCAGAAAAGTTCTTTTCCCAATGCCACTCAAGTACATCCTAAAGAGAGGTGAATGAATTGATGTAGAACCCACCCTTGCCCTCCAGCCCCTCTGCGCTAGTTGATGAAGCCATCTAGTTTACAGGACCTATTGTGACTGAGCCTACTCATGTAGTGCTCACTAGTGAGGCAAAGAAAGATGATATGTTTGAAAGCATTACTACCCAATACAGCAAGTATATTGAACCGTCTCAGCTATCCTTCCCACAGAGGTTTGAAGATTATGTGACTGTGCAGCCGGCACAGGAATGTGGTGCTAATCTACAGAAACAACTCCCTCAGAAACTTATTGATCCTGGAAGCTTCACCATTCCATGCCAAATTGGTCCAAGATTCTTTGATAAGGCATTATATGATTTGGGGGCAAGCATTAATCTGATGCCAATGGAAGTGTATAAAGAATTGGGGTTGTCTGAATTAAAGTTTACTACTCTTTCCCTGTAGCTAGCTGATAGATCATTCAAATACCCACAAGGTGTTGTAGAAGACGTTTTAGTAAAGGTGGATGAGTTAATAATCCCAGTTGACTTTGTGATCCTTGACATGGATGATTATGGGGAGTTTACACTGATTCTTGGGAGGCCATTTCTAGCTACAAGCCATGCACTTATTAATGTTGCCAGAGGAGAGCTTACTTTGCGAGCAC
>JAJIYU010016852.1:0-11945 GCA_030144865.1 Tinospora cordifolia | reverse complement strand
TGAGAAAATGCCATCAAGATAAACCCCCACATGTTGAAAGCTTCGATATAGATAGATACCCAACTTAAATAGAGCTGTTTTCAAATCAACAACTCAGTATTTCCTCTTTCATTGACAAGCAACACCACAAAACACTAAACTTCATTAAGACCTTGAGACAAGAACGAGAGAAAATTCTTGATATGGGATGATGGACTATTATCTTGGCACACTTGTTTAGAAGGATCGACAAGTTGCGTCAAGTAAAAGAATATTATTTTCTTGAGCATCTTCCACGCAACCTTGGCAAGGAAAGCAGTTTTAACCTCTTTCATCTTCTTAATCCCAAGACCACCATATTTTTTGGGAGAATAAATTGTCTCCAGATTGATGAGATGAACATGTCTCGTTCTCGAGAATTTTTGTTAATCTGCTCTAGCTTGTTGCGTATAGAAGCCAGTAATTAAAGACATTGCATAGCATATATTAGGGTGGCCAAAATACTTATCTGGACAAGGGTGGTACAATCAGCTAGATTTGAAGGATTAGACTTCCACCTAGCTAACTTGAGCTAAATCTTATCAACTCCACTGTTGTTATACTCAACACTTGATCACATTGAGCCACTTTTACCTTTCTTCATGGAACTAAAAACGATTTCTTAAGCTAAGATGATGCTATCAACTGTTTTAGATCTCCGGGTAAAGCTAAATTGATTAAAACGCCAACAATCTTGTTTAAGAGAGGTCTAATTCTCACAGTAATGGCCTTTGTAAGGTTTTATGACCAACGCTATTACAGATCATTGGTCTCATTTGACTCGAGGAATCTGGAGCATCGACTTTGGGAACAAGCGCTGTATAAGTTTACTTCCTGATTCTTTTGGTGGAAATTCGCTTAAAGACCCATCCAGGCCGGGGACTTTCATGGGCTTCATGGAGCTCAATGCAGCTATAATCTTTAGAAGCAGTGAAGGGATCACTTAACTTGTTGAACCTCTCAATTGAAAAACAAGTTATCCCAAGGATCCCTCATCAATTGGATTGATCTAGTCTATTCCTATAGCGTGAAGATCATGAAAGAACACTTTTTTACGTTTTCCAGAGACTGATTAATCAGAACACCACGCACATTTCATTCTAAGAGCTGCAATGTTATTTTCAGACCTGCAATGCAGACTTGAGGAGGAATAACCGAGCGAATCTAAGGCTCTTGAAATCATAGCATCTCTTAAAACTTATTGCAGTATAACAAGATCAGAGTAGCTTCTAATAGATGTCTAGAAGGCATTTTTTCTAGCTGGTCTTGGACACCTGCAAGTTTTGCCATAATTCTTTTCTTCTTACGAAAAAGGTTGCCAACTACGTCTTAAGGCAAACATCCGATAGCATTAGAGAAGTCCTGATAGTTTTAGCAAATGATTTGGCATGAGGATTCCAATTAGCAGTGAGAAAGTTTTTTAAGTTTTTATGATTCATCCGCGTGACTTCGAATCATGAAATATGTGTTAATCGAACTATTATTAAAAAAAAAAAAAAAGGAAAAGAAAACGAAAAATCAGTTAGGTTGCAGAGGTTCCCCACGGAATAAATTATTTAGCTCAATTAGATCTTATAGCTCTGTATTCTTGTTAACAATAATAAGCTAAAACATCCACCCCCTTATTGTCTTAACAAGTATGATAGTAAAGGTTTTTTTTTTTTTTTTTTTTGGAAAAAAAAGCTTTCAATTTTTAAGAGGCTAAAAACTTTTATTTGATAGGAAAGCTGGAAATGAATGATTGACAGAAAAAATTAATATAAACTACTTTAATAATAATAAAAATAAATAGACTAAAGTTGATACGAACAAAAAAAAAAGGTAAATAATGCATCTGATCGCTGACCAAAGCACGCAGTAAATTGGTAGAAAATTGAGATACATAAATGCCCATCACCCCTTTTACTACAATTTTGGGAGCAAATTCACTTTTCCATCCAAGGAACTACGGCAAACACCATTTTTGGTACGGTTATCAGAGGGGAAAAGCAAACAAAGACGAGAAAATTAAACAGAAGAAATTTGTGTTGAGCATTGTATCAAACCTTGACATTCAAATTGGGGAACCTCCTCTCTTGCCCTACTGCTCCATTACCCTGACGCCTACTTAACAAGAATGAGAATGAGGTTTAAAACTACAAGAGGCATTCTTAAGTACTGAGTTGCATATGCAAACCCTGTAACCGGTCCCTTCAGAGATTTTGTGCTTCCTCCTCAGACCTCTGTGAAGCTCCATCCTTTTGGTGCAAGGAACCGCTCCTCGTTCAATATTGCTAAGGCATATGCAAATAGAAGGAAGCCTTCAAGCAATGTCCATAAATCCATTACCTGAAAGATGAAGATGTCATTGCCTCAGTTCGAAAAATCATATTTGCACTGCAGTTTTGCCACAGCTCTTGCAACAAAAATAAAGTTTCCACCATATGCAAATTGCAAGAGGTCCTGCACTGTGTTTTAAACCTCTGCTCATGGAAGCATGCACTCACTGCGTTGAAGATTAAGACTTGAGCAGACGCCTTAGTAATAAAAGAACTTCTGCACTGTAGTCTAGTCTAGATGGTGGTCACTTTGCATATCAATACCAAAAGTTAAGACCTTATACAATACAGAGCTCACATTCCTCAAGCCCCCAACCAAGTCCAAAGGTCCTAAATTGGCACACTACAGACCAAGTATTACTTAATGACTTTGTAGACTGAAACACATTGTTAAGCAATGATTTCAACTCCCAATCCCACAAATGAACTTAACACAAAAGATAGCTCCTTTTTTTTTTTTAATTTATGCGTAAGTAACACGAGAAAAAATAAAATGCCCAATAATCTTTTACTTTGCGATAGGAGACCTCAAATCAGTTTTCCTTTCTCCTTTCCCATTTTAAATCTTTGTCATGATGACGAGTTATGCTTTATCTTGTCTTAAAATTTTGCAGAGTGATAGGATTCAGCTAATTACCCAATTTTGCAGAAAGTGGTTGGTCAACCTATTAGAGATCTTTTTTTAAGAGAAAAAACTTACAATTACCATAATTTTACAGCCAAAAACTAAAGAATATTTTGGCCCTAATACTAAGTTCATAGTACCCTATTGTGTGTTCAATTCCAAATATTAGTTCTATATTAACTTCATATTCTTCTAAGCAAAGAATTACAAAAAGTCTCTTTTTTATTAGTAGCAAGAAACCTTTCCCCAAGGAAAAAGTTTGCACTCCTCGAGACACAACAGTTAGTCACCAAAGCATGCACTACATGCATGCCCATGAGCCAAAAAGCCAACTTGGGGCCTGTAGGAAGAACAATATTTTGCAGTATGTGTGATGGATCAAACATCTCTACTAAATAAATATTGATCTCAACTTACGAGCTTTGAGTCCAGATGTGGAGTTTTACTCCAAAAGACCTAATCAATACTAATGAGAGCAACAAAACTTATATATTAACTGTGTTGAAAAATTATATTTAACCTGAACTTTCTTCCTACAAAACAACAAAACAGGACCAACATAAACTCAACACCTTAGAAAGACTAAGAAATTACACCATGGGCTTAATTAAGATTAAATTCAATCTACAACTTATAGCAGATGTTCTGAAGGTTAACATGTGTGCATGAAAAAATAAATGACATGCAAATCCAACAACAGATGGAGCAAGTTCATAATTCATTAAAAAACAATGAATGGGCACATAGATCAGAAGCACTTTCCAATGTCCACACCTCAAAACCCTCACGAGCCAGGTGGTAACTTCTAAAGATCTCAACCTAAACCCACGTCTATCATTCGTTGTTAGCAACAATACCACAAAAGCAACACAACATGCAAACACATCAAACTACTTGCAAATCATGACATAGCCTCGAAAATTTAGAGTCTGCCACTCACAAGTCGAGGTGGAGCCTCAAAAACTCCAAGCAATATAAAAAGAATAAAACATACAACTCATGCAACATTACAACCAAAACATGCAAAAAATTGTACTATACATAGTTAATAGAAACACAAGCATGAGTCAATAAATTAAAATTATTACTCACAATTGCCACAAATCTCCTTCTTAGATTTTTCTCAAGCCCTTGGTCTCTAATTTAACACCAATTTCATTAGTTTAGCCTTTTTACTCAATTCGACTCACAATCTAATTCTACGTAAGAATTTTTGGTCAACATTCGACCAACCCTTAGTCAAACAGGTCCTTGAATAGTCTAACCTAGTTTGGGGTCCACCTAATCTCATATTACGGTCAAATAATCTCAAAATATCAAAACCAGCTTAAATGAAAATTTAAGGGGTTGGTGTCTATGACATAACCCTATTTTTGGGCCACTCGGTCGAATTTTTCAGCAAACATATCCTAACTCCAATTTGGCTGAAATTCTAGAGTGATTATACACATTTTAAACTATTGCAAGGAATTTTCTCCTAATTTTTGGGCATTGTTTGGTCTCTATTTTAATCCAACTGAGTGGTGGCTGTTTTTTCCCCTCAAACAGAACCCATTTCTGTTCAAAAATCTTGTTAAATTCTCTGAGAACAAGCCACTAATCTGATTGAGAGCAAAATTTGTAGATTTGCTAAATACCTCTAACACTAACTTTTGGATTTTTTTTTTCATGATTTTGGGGTAATGTTTACCACTATTTAATTTAGACATTTGGGTTGTTGTTACTGCACAACAAGTAGTGAAACCTCCTACAATTGCACATGATTTTCTATATCCAACCTAGGCTTCTTCTTTGGTCTTCTAATTTTGTGAATTCACATGATAATTTCAACCTTAAAACACCTCAAAACAGGTTTTACTAAATCATTTTATGAAAAGCTTCCCAAAATGCTTATATAACATACTTTCAAAAGAGTTTAAAACATATTTAATCGAGGTTCTTTTAACTCAACTAATTTTCCAACATAATAACAAAGATGAGACATTCAAACTCATGCTGGGTCAAATTACTAAAAACATAAGTTTCATAACTCCTAGAATGGTCACAATTGGAACTAGGCATTACCATCACCATTTCTATCAAGGTTTTTAAATTGAATGTATTGTTCAACTTAGTGTTTGCATTTCCAGATTGTACAAATCTAAGCTCTCGTTGTAACAACCCGGGCCCATCACGTACAAATATTGTCCCCACCTTAGCCACCACTGACTGGGTGTAGGGTGTTGTTCTTGACAAGACTCGAACTTGAGTCTCCCAAAAGCGTTCGGCACTAGTAAAGCTCGTAAATGCTCATTTAGCCTAGGCATCGCTCTAGTGTCAGACCGAAATGAGATATTACAATGCACCCCCCTTGGAGCAATCCTATCCTCAAGATTCACACCTCTGTCACACACAAAGCAGCTCTGATATCATTTGTAACAACTCGGACCCGCTACGTACTGATATTGTCTCCACCTTAGCCACCATTGACTAGGTGTAAGGTTTTGTTCTTGGCAAAACTCGGACCTGAGCCTCCCAAAAGCCCTCAACACTAGTAAGGCTCGCAAATGCTCATTTAGCCCAGGCATCGCTCTAATGTCGGACCGATGAGGGATATTACACTCGTTGTATGACTTCGAAATTTCATGTAATCAGTCACAACATAACATAAATTCAATGACAAAAGAAACCCCCATGTCCAGCCATGATGGTGATCCCAACTCAACCCAAAATTATACACTAACTCGAGCAAACCATCAAGTTGTTAATAATCAATCATTAAGGCATCAAAGTGGATTCAAGTTCATTCATTTTACCTATGTGATGCCACTCTCCAAGCCTTTTGGACTGCTACCAAAAGTTTATTTGAGCTCTCAAGTTGCAGAAATGAAGGATGGAAAGAAAGTGAAGTTGTAATAGTTAAAAATGAAGAAGAAGAAGAAATGGGTTGAGAGAGAAAAATAGATTTTTATGGGAGAGTTTGTTTCCTATCTACTTGCCACCTAAAATCTAAATGGACACCTCTCTCTATGCTTAAGCCACCTCAAAGCTTGAGGTGGCAAACTCTTTCTCAACCAACACCATCACACCCCTCCTTCTTCTTATTACATTATGGTCTAACATAGTGACAAAGTCACTTTTTTGTCCTCTTCCCTTTGTCACCACTATCCAAATTCAAATTCCTCTCGTAAAATGCCTTTTATTATATTAAAAAAAAGAAAACTATTTTAAAGATTTTCAAAATTTGAGGGTCATTACAGTCGCCCTCCTTAATAATAATTTTGTCCTTGAAATGACAAAAGATTACATGTATACCGAACAAACTCCACAAACTTTGGAAACCATTGTGAAGTCTTCATACTCCTATGTATACTTGACGAACCCCCGATCGTGCTCACTTATTCCTAAAGAAGGCATAGGACATTAAAGGATGGAGAGGTGGCAAATGATGAGCTAGAACTGGTGGCAAAAGGGGTAAAGATGGACATGTTACAATTGATCACACCACGCCACAAGAGATGGAAGTAATATGTTAGTTTGTTAGTATTTGAATTAAGTCATATAGTGAAATCCATATTGATAATAGGGATGGTAATTCATGTCGACAAGTCATAAATGGGTCATGTTCGGTTGGCAGTATCCACAACCCGTTTATTGAACAAGTCATGACATACAAACGCATACACGACACATCTACTACACGGTGACCCAAAAGTGAGACATTTAACATGATATGTTTATTGGCCTTTTCTAAAATGAAATAACCAAAAAAGTGGCCCCTGTAGGACTCAAACATGGGACCTCCGCATTATTAGTGTAATGCTATAGTTAACTTAGGTAAGAGGCCACTTTGTTAAATGAGCAACCATTTTAATATTTATATATGCATTATATTTATTTTTGCCTAAATTTCAATTTTAACTCGGAAAAATGCTCATGTCCATTGTATCTATTTATTTAATAGTTCTCCTCTACCCACCAAGTATCTCTACCATTAACAAAGAAATCGTTTCTATCAAACTATACATAAAATTAATTACAAAAAATATTTAACTAAATATTTTTAACCAAAATAATATTTTTACTTGAAGAAATCAATTTCATGTCTTATTTCTCAATTTTGAATATATGATTATTAACTTGACCATATAAATCAATAATAAAATATCAATAATAAATTTATTATCTAATAGAGCTTAAATCAACTTGCTAACATAGATCAACCTGCCTACTTGAATTGACTTACCTTGCTAGAACACCTTATATAGCTAGAATGGCATATTTAGTTGAGGCAATATATTGCTACATAATATTTTATGAGAGACTTTCTTTTAAAAAATAAATAAATAAATAAATTGAAAGACCAAGTTGTTTGTGTTTTTATTTGGGCATTTTGTTATTTTAAAGGCATGATATTTTTTTAACGAGACATAATATTTTTTTAAGGTATAATATAATCACTTTTTTCTTTAAAAAATGAAATATATAACGTAATCATCAACCAATTTTTAAAATTAATTCTTTTAAACATATTCATAAAATACAAATATAAATAATTTATTAAAATTATAATTAAAGAAATGTTTTCTCAAGAAAAAATAGATTATATTATTAACATATTACTAAATAAATTAATTTATAAACTGTTGATTAATTTATTCTTAATCGTATTAAACAAGTTATTTTTGGGTTTAACACGTTAACTTGTTTATGATCTATGATATAGTTGTGTCTAATCATATTTAACATATTTTCACTCAAACCTGTTTGTGTCAAATCAAAATACGTTAACTTCGTGTCGTGTCTGAGTTGGGTTATCGTGTCATAACATGAATTGTCACCTTTAGTTGATATAAAAGGGGGAACCATGCTAGGGAATATTGATGATATTGTGAGAAAATTGTGGAGAGACTAGCCCTCTTGAATTAGCTAAAAAGCACACGTATTGATACTCTCATCAAAAAATAAGAAATCAGATCTGATATCTCTCTCTCTCTCTCTCTCTCTCTCTCTCTCTCTCTCTCTCTCTCTCTCTCTCTCTCTTCTTTTCTTAATTCCTTGCAATTCATCGTTCTCCCATCAGGTTTCCATCAGTTATTGATCATTGTTGTAGAACTATCATTTTACTTTTACGATTGGGATCCATTTGTTCCTTAGCTTTTTCATAATACAATCTACAATTTTAAGTGGTAATTCATCTACAATTCCATTCGATCTCAAATAAATTTGTTGCCAATCAAGACTATAATGACCCTTAAATTTTGAAAATCTTGGTAATTGTAAGTGTTTTTAATAAATAAAAGAGCATTTTATTAGAAAATCAAGGATTTGATTATGGTGACAGAGGAAAAAAAGGGGGCGTGGTGATGAGAGGTTGAGAAGGAAGCTTGCCACCTCAAAGCTTTGAGGTGGCTTAAGCGCGGAAAGAGGTGTTCATTTAGTTGCTAGGTGGCAAGTAGATAAGAAACAAAGTCTCCCATAAAAACTTATTTTTCTCTCTCAAATTTTTTCTTCTTCTTCGTTTTTATTATCAACTATTGCAACTTCACTTTCTTTTCATCCTCCATTGCTACAACTCGTGCGCTCAAAACCATAAGCTTTTGTTGGCAATCCCAAAAGGCTTGAAGAGTGGAATCACATAGGTGAAGATTGAATTGATTGGAGAGATTAGAGAACAATTGTAAAGAAGGGGATTTCAATTGGATAAAGCATTCTTCGTGAGATAAAATGAATGAAATTAAATCCACTGTGATGCGTTAATGATTAGCTATTAATAACTTCATGGTTTGCTAGAGTTAGTGTATGATTTAGGGTTGAGTTGGGATCATCATGGTTGGACATAGGGTTTTCTTTTGTTACTAAATTTATATTATGTTGTGACTAAGTACATAGAATATCTATGTCATACAACAAGAGGTTAGGTGTATAAAATCTAAAAATGCAAACACTAATTTGAACTACGCAATTCAATGCAAAAACCTTGATAGAAATGGTAATGGCAATGTCTAAATCCAATTATGACAATTCAAGGAGTTATAGAACTTATATTTTGAGTAATTTGGCCCTTGTTTTGAGCATGAGATTGAATGTTTTATCTTTGTTATTATGCTGATAAAGTAGTTGACTTAAAAACCTTAATTAACTATATTTTAAACTCTTCTAAAAGTATGTTATATAAGAATTTTGGGAAGATTTTCGTGAACTGAATTAATAAACCTGTAATGGGGTGTTTTAAGGTTGAAATTAAATGTGAATTCTCATGTGAATTCATTGATTAAAAAGACTAAAGAAGATATCTAGATTAAATAGGTAGTGCATGTGACCCTAAAATTTTGAAAAAAAAAAAAAAAAAAGAGAAGTTAGTGTTAGAAGTGTTTAGCAAATCTATAAATTTTGTTCTCAATCGGATGAGTGGTTTGTTCCCAAAAAATTTGACAAGATTGTTGCACAAAAATGTGTTAGGTTCGAGGGGAAAAAACAACCACCACTCAATTTAATTAAAACAGGGACCAAAAAATACACAAAAATTTAGGGAAAAATTCTTGGCAATAGTTTAGAGTGTGCATAATCATTTCACAAAATTTCAACCAAATTGAAGTTGGGATTTGTCCCAGGAAAATTGGACAAAAATGGCCCAAAAATAAGGTCATGCCATAAACATCAACCCCTTAAATTTCCATGTAAGCTAGTTTTGATGTTTTGGGATTATTAGACCTAAACTAAGGTTACATGGACCATAAACTAGGATTAACACATGATTAACCAGTAAGGACCTGTTTGGTTCAAGGTTGACCAACAATTTGACTGTAGAATTAGATTGTGAGCCAAATTGCATAAAAATGTCGAATTAACAAAGTTGATGTTAGACAGGAGACTGAGTGAATTATGTAAAAATGTTGAATTAACGACATTGCCTAGCATTGTGTCAGCATTTTCAACCTCAATGCCTAGGTGTTTTCTCCTTAAAATGCCTAAGCTTTGCCTAGACGACACCTCCAAAAAAAAATTGGTTCAAACCCAAAGAAGAAGCTTGGAAAAAAGAGTTCTGTATGGTGCAAAAGAAGCTCAATGATAACATCAACCTTAGTGATCTAAAAAATAATACAAGATCACAACTTGCTTGAAGTAAGTTATAGTTTCATCTAAAATGCACTAAGATGTGATGGTTTCTCATAGTAATGGGTAAGTTGTGAGGGGATGGTTGCTCAATGAAAGCATTGAGAATTCATAGTCTCTTAAATAGTGTTCTAATAAGATATGTTGTATTATGAAAAGCTGTGATAACTTGTTGCAAAAGTTGCTTAGTGATGCATAAATAGCACTATTCTCTTATTCTTAAATCATTTCATCTTATTCTGTTCTTCTCTCCTTCTTCTTCTTCTCCCCAGTTGTCTTCTAACTTGAGAGAGAGTCTCTCATTATTCTCTTTTTGTGAATTTCTCGAATTGACGGTTTTACCATGTAAAATATTTGTATCTCATTTTTCTTTCGATTTTCTCATACAATTCTTTAGTTGTATAATACTATGCGCCATCATTCCTCAAGAGGATTCGTTTGGAAATGGATGTCAAGAATACCATTGATAGCCGGACAACTATGCATTAAGTTGTGAAAAAAAAATAAAAATAAAAATAAAAGCGTAGAATTAATGGCCTCTCCAAGAAATCGAGGAAATACTAACTGGTAAATCTTAGATCTTAGTCTTCGTCTCGTTCATGGGTGCCTTCAGAAGAGCAATCCAAACTCAATTCATCTGCGAATGCATAAGCAGCTAAAATCAAACATTCAAATTGAAACTGACATGAACAGTGCAAAGATTTATCTTCAAACTAGCACAGTTTTTTTTTTCTTAACGGAAAAAATATACAAAATCATTGCTGTTGTCGCATTTCTATATGACTAGCCAACTGCTTTCTTAATTCCACGATCCGAAGCTCCCCTGCCCTGATTCAGTTCGTCATAGACTGGAAACCCCACGTTTTTCGAAAAAAAAAAAATGCACAAACAAGTACTCACTGTAGATCTCCTCAAAAAACAGATCTCTGGTTGGGATTGGGAGATTTGCCGTTCGCAGTAAGATAGTAAATGCGAGAACTTTCTTCGTTTGGGGATCCAATTTCTTCTAAAGAGCCGTTATTGTGATTTGAAATGAATGTCGGACAAAATTGCTTTATGAATTGCCATTTCTAATAATTAAAATTAATTAAATTAATTAACTAATTGATAATAATAATAATAATAATAATAATAATAAAACACGTAACTGAAACTGAAAGCGTGAAAGCTGCGTAAAGTGAAGATGAGGGTGCAGCTTGCTTCCACTTGGGCGCGCGCGCGTCCAAACAAGATGACCAGCAGCTTTGTCGAGGTTCGGAAAATGATGTAAAGCTGTGGAAGATAGCGTTATGGATTTTTTAAATAAAAAAAAAATTAAATATAATTATTTAAAAAAAAAAAAAAGATTCAAAGAGCCAAGTGGATGAATGGTCCCTTCTAGTTGTTAGACATGCCACTAATCAAAAATTAAATAAACATACAAAAAAATATTATATATATATATATATGTATGAATATAAAATTTCGGGACTTATTCCACATATGAATATAGAATTTCGGGTTTAATATGTAATAGTATTTTGGTCTGAGTTTCATATTTAACTTTTAATTACCATAGGATATATTTTTATCACATCAAACTTTTTTTTATTTTCTCATTGTGAAATAAAAATAGGACCATATGATAAAATGAGAAACTTTTAATTTTTTTACTAAAAAAAATGCTGCAACTATGGCTTCTTCTTCCTTTTTTAAGAAAAAAAAAACAATTTTGTGTTTTGCAAATCTATTGAAAAAAAAAAACTTAAGTTTTAAAAGTTATAAAATTTTAAGATTTTCATTCTAATTAAGACATGTTGCTAACCATTTAATCCAATTAAATCACATTATATCTTATCATATAACATAAACTAATAAATTTTACATTAATATTTAATGAGTCAACTTTT
>JAJIYU010016851.1:0-11941 GCA_030144865.1 Tinospora cordifolia | reverse complement strand
CTTGACCCGCTTAAGTTTCTTATTTTTAATATTTTTAATATTTTTGTTATTAAGTTTTTAATATATAAATAAAAATAATTTTTTATGTAATACAAAATTTTTAATATTTTTGTTATTAAGTTTCTTATTTTTTATATAAATAAAATAATAATAGTTTAATAATTATTTCTATTTTTATGTCCGAAAATGTGTTTTTCTCAATTAAATATGACACCCTAATATGGGCCACAATTTTTCGAATGAAAGCCGAATGCATGACCTGGCTAGATGTGCGGCTGCAAACCAACGTAGGTCTAGGGAATACCACGTGTTGCACACAAGCCCACAAAGCACGGCAGAGACACAAAGGAGTAAAAAGCTCGAGCTGTGGAATTACCATGAAAAATATGACGATAACGAAAGGATCGGATTTCTTATCCAATCCCAACTAATAGATTTCCTTCCTGTCTTCCTTCGCCATTGCCTAGTGTCTGCTCTGCTGCATAATCCTTAGCTTTTAACCCACAAAACCCAAGTTAATCAGTCTCCCAGTTTTGTTTCATTCCAATGCAATGGAAGCTCTCGTTGCAAACCCATCTTCTCTCTCCCGTCTCAAACCCTCTTCTTCCTCTAAAACCACTATAGCCTCCACCAATTCAGCTACTACCTTCCTTCTCCCTCTTCCTTTCCGCTCTTCTTCCTCCTCTTCCTCTAAACTAAATTTTACATCTTTCGCCATCAAACCAACTTCTAATTTCTTCACCGATCAAGACCCCCTCATCGACGACGAACTTACCCCTACCTCATCCAAACAAGAAGACTACGGCGAAGTAAACAGAATCATCGGAAGCAGAGCCACCACCACGGATGACCGCGCCACCACCGAAATGGAATACCTCATCGAATGGAAAGACGGCCACGCTCCATCTTGGGTGCCCGCCTCCAACATCGCCAAGGATGTTGTCGCCGAGTACGAGACACCTTGGTGGACCGCCGCCAAGAAAGCCGACGAAGCGGCTCTCCAAAAGTTAATCCAAGAATCACAACAACAAGAAGATAAAGAAGGAGAAGAAGAAGATTACCATACCATCGCCGGCGTCGGTCGAGACATGGACGCAGTGGACGAAGACGGCCGCACGGCTCTCCATTTCGTCAGCGGCCTAGGCTCAGAATCCTGTGTCCGTCTGCTAGCCTCCGCCGGCGCAGATCTCAACCGCAAAGACAATCGCGGCGGCCTCACACCACTCCACATGGCAGCAGGATACGTGAAGCCGGGGGTGTTACGGGCATTGATAGAGCTGGGCGCGGACCCGGAGGTGAAAGACGACAGAGGGAAGACAGCGCTGGACATAGCGAGACAGGTTCTCGTGGCAACGCCGAAAGGCAATCCGCTGCAGTTCGCTCGGAGGTTAGGGCTTGAGAACGTAATTCGGGTATTGGAAGAGGAGATGTACGAGTTTGCGGAGGTGGAGGCGGTGTTGGAGAAGAGAGGGAAAGGAGAAAATGTGGAGTATTTGGTGAAGTGGAAGGACGGAGGAGGGAAAGAGTGGGTGAGGGGAAGGTTGGTGGCGGAGGATTTGGTGAGGGATTTTGAGGAAGGGCTGGAGTATGGAGTGGCGGAAGGGGTGGTGGGGAAGAGAGATGGGGCAGATGGTAAGAGGGAGTATTTGGTGAAGTGGGCGGACATTGAGGAGGCTACTTGGGAGCCAGAAGAAAATGTTGATGCTGAGTTGATTAAGTTGTTTGATCTTGAAGAAGGTGGTGGTGGTGGTAGTGCTGGTGAGGGAGTGGAGTCATTTGGGTCAGAGGTGCAGGAAGCTGTTGGATCATGATCATTTATATACCACTTTTTCTGTTGTATGAAGAAGTTGAACACATGAATTCATGTCCTCAAAGATGTTGTGATGCTTGGATGCAAGGAATGTGAAAATGTAGAAATACCATGTAATGGAACAATTGGGGATGTCATTCAAATTGATAATACATAGGCTTTTGCTATATGAATCTTCCTTACAATCCTGAAATGAGACCTTCCTCAGGTTTAACAGTAACTAACGTGGTTTTTGCTGATGCATAAAAATGACTGCTCTTTTCAGCCAAATGATGCACAAGACTTCACTTTGCGATGGTTTCCAGTTTTCCTTAAAGAAGGTGCAAACTGAAGGAGCTTTTTCTGCCACTAGAACGACTGGAAAGGAGTTCACGTGCAAAAGCAAGCAACGCACAATCAGGTTTGCTTGCAGCCTAAACAGCACAATGTAGAGAACCTGACTCTCTAGCTTGATAGTTATCAGTGCATAAATCTACCATTCTCAATTACGCAAAATTGATTAACATCAGAAATCCAAGGATCCACATTGCTTGCTTTCTATATTCTTTGTCCTGTCTATCTGCTCCACACCCTTTTTATGGCCATTAATGCCTCTAGTACGCCCGATTCCCAGCTTTGGCAAGCCCCGATTCAATCCTTCCAGCAATACGCATGCTTTACACCATTTCTGCACATTGGATTTTTGGCAATGGTAAAAGGGCTATCATTGTGATTAAAAAAAACAAAAAGGGCTGTCATGGTTCTCAATACAAATAAAATCAATCAAATAACATTCTCAAAATAAATGTCGAACAGTTAGTCCGAGTTAACTGTTTTATGTAGATAGTAGATGCATGCTTCTGCTTCGTACGCATGCTTCTACTATTATTCTAGTGGCAGATATATATTGGGCCAAATGAAGTAGCCTATTTATCCACCATTTTAGATAAAGTTTTGATCACGATCAAAGAAGAACGCAGTAAATATCAAACAAGATAAAAACATCAGAGTAGATGTACCTGGCTAGAAATATAGCCACACCTTTCACACGTTCCTTGCTCTGGCATTTTTGTTGTAGTAGATATTCTAAAATCTTCACCTGACTTGATGATGTCAAGAATGGCTCGGGGTCTGGATGAGCAATTTCATTAGAAGAAAAAAAAATGGAAATACTAGGTAAGGGATTCTCATCATAATTTTCATGTCCTCCACAAGGGAAATGCACCCATTTTATACAAGCTGACATGATTTCAGATCATAAACATACCCACCTTATTCTTTCGAGATCTTTAATAAACTCCCGAGCAAAACCGCGGTATGCATTGGGTGAATAGATGCCTGAAATATTGACAACGTAAGGATTCTGATGATGAAGCTAACAGAGAATTGTGTGCATTATCTAAATCTATGACATGAGATACATGCTAAATGGATCTTCAAATGCATAACTGTAGGTTCTCTGTCCAAAGAAAAAAGCACAGTATGACAGATTTTTCTATCTTATTGCCAGCCCAATTTTTTTTTATTAAGGACCGTATAAGAAAATAAAAACATAAAAAAGCACAGTTAATAGAAAAAAGACAGGGAAGTGGGTACAACAAGAAGCTATCTAGTAATCATTTTCATAGAAAAGTAAATCATAAATGACTAAATTTTTAATTTTGGACACCTGTGATGTAGAGAAAAAGAACAAGAATATAAGGACTTCAGATTTCAAAAATGGGGGGAAATCAGTTGCAGCTTCATTCCCCAGCTGCTTCTCCCTATAAAAATGACAAAACCCTTTCCTCCCCCCTCTCAAAAGAGGGGATCTACAAATGTGCTCGAGTAACAATTCTAGCAGTTATAATTGAATGGTTCCTCTCAACTCTAAGAGAACGAGCAGTCAACAAGTCCTATGATCTCACATGTTTGGCCTATCAGAAGAATGAATACTTACATTCAGTGGAGAAGTAATCCAGCTTCTTGAAATATGCATACGTGCATAGATGGGTCAAGGATTAGAGGCAAAACTATCACAAGTGGCCAAAAAATAATAATAATAATAATAAAAGAGTCCCATTATATATGCATTTTCTGAACATAGATGCATGGATATATAACAATCTCCTTCTCATATGTGTACTTGAAAGGCTTGCATCTTGGAATTGGTCCATCTTCTCCAGTAGTTATAGAAGTGCAACGACCCAACCTACAATAGCCACAATGTTCGGTCAGTTAATCATCTGAAAAAGAGCAGGATACCTCAAAGAGAGAGAGAGAGAGAGAGAGAGAGAGAGAGAAAGGTTCTATTTGAACAGATATTAAATTGTGTTTTCTGTATTTAAAAATGCAAAAGGACAAAACAAAAAACAGAGGATACTTGTTTGGTTAAACAAAATCTTTAAATTCTAAAAACGAGCGATTACTGAGAAATAAAAAAAAGTTATTTTCTAAAAACTTTTGTTAGATCTACAACCAAACAATGCCATAAAGTTACGGAAGATGAAGTACCTAGCAATGTCACCTCTTAAGATGTTTAAAAGAACTGTTTCTGCAATGTCATCAGCATTATGCCCAGTTACAACCTTATCTACTTTCAGCAGTGCCGCACCTCGGTCAAGGGCCTTCATGTTTTGTCAAAATTTGTTCATTATGATCAGCAAATCTTTCAAAATAGAATAATGTTCAAACATATAAAAGGTTAAATAATTGAATGAAACATTACTTATAACCTACTGGTAATCTTTTGTGGCATTTGCTTCCCCAAGATTTTGTTATTTTAAATTCCCTCTGCTTATATTTGCCTCCACGAGATTGCAGAAAAAGATAAGCAACTTTGAGGAGGAATGTTAGGCCTACTAGAAGTTTGGGTTATGCCAGTGATACCACAATCAGAAGTTGCTAAAATCAACATATGCATACAAACCACTTTGAAAGAGGTACCATCTCCTATTGTACCAACTAGCCTAAATGTACTCATTGGAGACCTAATCATTGGAGAAACTGACAATAATTTTCCTACTCTCCAGGTCCAGATTTCCTCAAATTTTCAGTTTCAAAAAATTTTATATGAAAGAAATATGTTTGAGAAATAAGACTACAAAAATGGCAGTAAAAGAAACACTTATAAACTAATAAGTTCCTTACCTGTCGACGAAATACGCCACAGAATGTGCAGTTATTTTTTAGTCCTATCATTTTCACGATTTCATCCATCGACCATCCATATAGATCTTTGTATGAAACAATTTTGAGTGGCAGTCCATACTGAAAAGGTAGATAGAAACCACACAAAATCCATCATCAGAATCACACAAACATAGAAAGAAACAAATCAAAAGACCAGATTGAGAGAAAAAAAATTCAATGACAATTAAACCAACTGCTAGTCATAGCCCATTTTGAAATGAAGTGAATAAATCATCCAATAAGGGACAATAGAAAATTACAAAATCCGAGAGTGAGACAAGAAATTGAATGGAAATATTTAAAAGCAGCTTTGAGCAATATTATCTTGCCTAGACAGGAAAAACAACATTCCACAACAAAAAGTTGATTCAATAACATAACAAAAAGGTTATTCAAAAAGACTCACTGAAATAGGAAATTAAATATGAAGAAATAGCGAAAAAGGATGTTAACAAGGAAACTTCAGAAATTGGGACAAAAACCTGAATTTCATTTCTTTTGACAGTTTCAAGTGAGTCATCCCTATAACCAGTAATCCCTTCATCAACTGATAACAGAAAAAGGTCCAAGCCATAATCATACCGATGATTCAATTCTGACAATACATAGGCAAGAACTGTGGAATCTGCATTCCAAACAAACATCCAACTGAAAATAAGATTGGAGCACAAATGGTCATCAAATGTCAACTACTTAGGAGCAATTATGTATTGGCACAATTGACTGAATGTCATTTTTCATACATGATGTGCCTCAATCAAGTAATATGAACAGTTTAAGTGAAAATTTCAGTGTGGTAAGAGTGTAGCACTTCCTCCCTCCCTGCCTAAATCAAGTAGTATGAACAATTAAAGTGTAGCAACACTTCCCTCCCTACCTCCCACACCCAATTAAGTAGAACAATAAAATTGTATCAACGCTTCCCTCCCCACCTCCAACACAAAATCATGTAGTACGAACAGTTCCAGTGTAAAATTATGTACTGTAAGGTGTAGTACTCCCTCTTTCTTGCAATGGCAAATCAAGCTCCAGCTTCAGTAATGGTTTCAGAGTATTCAATGCTAGAGAAATCTCTAGCGACGCTGCTTCAATCATAGTTGTCACAAGTATACAACACTTTCCATATTCAATAGCATGTGTTAATTGCATTTGCAAGTTAAAGACCCCATCTTGGCTTTGTCTTATATTTCATCTTCAACATTTTGGCACCAGAGCTGTACTTGTTCAAATTCATTAATCATGCTTGCATGTTTGAAAAAAATGATTTTTGGAGTTCAAAAAATGTTTGGATGAACAGACAAATGTAAATGGGAAATTTTCTGGACTTTTCAAGCCAAGATGATGTTTACTTTGCTATGTAGTACAGTTTGCAACTTCAAAATGGAATTTCTAAGGGATTGGGAAGCCCAAAATCAATCCATCTAGCTTTCTTAAGCTTGGAATGGTTGATGAGAAGCTTAAGAACGATGGTGATGAAAATTAGATAATAAATAAAAAAAGGGGACTGATGATGGATACATTAAACATGACATTCTATCGATGTCATTCCACTTCTTTTATATAAATAAGGGATTCCATGACTAGTACAAAATTTCCTCTCAATCTTCTTGAAAAAGATGTTGAAAAGTCAAATAATAATAAAGTATCATCAATTTTGTTTTCTATTAAACAATTGATTTTGTTTAATAGAAGATCTACTAGTGTTGTCAAGGTGAAAAGACAGAGCTAACCAGTACGCCTCCATAGGGCAAGGTAGGTCCTAGGCTACTTTAAGGCAGACCATAAAATATTTAGTTAAAGGTCCATGAAAATTTACTTATTGTATTCATTGATCCCTCATTCTATACATATATAATATTGATTTTTTGATATACTCCTAGCCAACTCTTTAACAGCACTATAATCTTCAATTTTTTTCAATATATACCCACAATGTCAATGAGAGACGAAGCTTTGTTAGGTCTTGATTCCTTGCCCAAATTAGCTCTTAGGTCATCAACTAAGTGCTTGTGAACCAGAAGGACTTGGAGGGCTAGGCAGCTAGGCAACACCTTAAAAACACTGTGATGTTCAATATATATATATGTTGGTTGGGGCGCCCGGGGGGGGGGGGGGGAGAGAGAGAGAGCATTCAGCTTCGTTTGTTTGTAATCCATTTTCTTCTTTTGTAATACAATGTTAAAGAAAGATGAAGCTTTTGTTAGGTCTTGATTTTATGCCCAAATTACATAGAGATTTTGATTGGAGTAATGCATGTGAATTAGCATTGGGTAACTTCATTAGTAATTTTTTTAAGTAACTTTGTTAATAATATTTCACTGCTTCATTTACCTACTTGACTAATAAATCATCTTGCAGTGAATGACATATCTCTTACTCTTAATATGTTGGAATTTCATCTATTTTTGAATAATGACAATGGCATTAAATTCACAATTTTTCATGTATGAATTTTTTATGTATGTAACAAACTCAATGACATTTTAATTAATGGTGCGAATACTAATACAATATCAAACCACTTATCTGGACTGAATGAGCAGTTACTTGTCACAAGGCCAATAATGACAAATTATTGCAGGTTTTGAGGTTTTTTTTTGGGCAAAATAACAATTTATACATAATAATTACCAAGATCTCAAGAATAGTGGTTCTCCCTATTGGTTGCTTATTATTTGGAAAGATGCTCACGATTGCAAAGATTTCGCTAGAGTACACACTTAATGATTTTGTTATCCTATCAATAGCTAGTTATTGAGTCTAATGTTTAATTAATTATGTCTAATTAGTTCTTTTGTGAGGCAATAGATGATTCATAAAATTTATGAAATAACTTCAATAGCATGATTCTGGTCTTAACATGCTTAAAGTCACCCTTCCAATGTTGTTCCATAGCTTTCTATAATATCGGTCTCTTTACAACTAGTGTTATCAAGGTCTCACTTAGGCCCCTCCTTTTTATATACATTTTAAGATTAAAAAGTTAAATATGTGTGTGTCGTGTGTGTGAGAGTATGTAGAGGAGTCAATAAATAAATAAATAAGTTTTCAAAGACTTCTAAATAAATATTTTATATATAATCTGAATCTCACCTAGGCTCCACCTCTTCGGGATATCATTTAGAAGTTGTTTGATAAAGCTGAAATATTGAACCACATAAGTTTGTTCACAACTACTAGATATGATGGAATTAGTGGTGCGCACGAGCATTTTTTTTTTTTTTTTTTTTGAGACCACGGTATCCTTCTCCTATAATCTAACTAATCTACAAGGGACCCCACCCACAAGGCCAACACTCAAGAAACCCAAGGCGTAAGACAAGCCCACCCCTCTTAAGGAATTTGGAGGATCTCAAGGAGGAAAGTTGGGAGTTGAGCCTGCAATCTCCTTGGTCATGGTCCCTCCCCCCAACCACCTAGCCAATACCCTGATGGGGGTGTGCACAAGCATATTTTGAAAATGACAAATTACCACAACAAGCTCAAAGGAAAGAAAGTTGAATTTGAAAACCAATTTCTTGCATGACAAGTGCTTGACCCCTTCCTTCTTAGTTTAATGCCCTAAATAAAAATTCTATCACTCAAGAGGATGTATGGGATTTGTACATTACCAGAGCAATTGTCAACCATGAGGAAGCACTTAAAAATTAGAAAGTCTTGTCTTAATGGTGAAACAACACAAAAACACTACCAAGAAAAGTTTCCTTAAGTGAAGTACTAGTTGCAGACCTTTTAAGAAGAAGTCCACAAAACCTATTCCTCAAACTAGTAGAACCACAAATTTTGGAGTCAAATCTAAAGGCTTCAAGGCTGAGTGTCACTTATGTCAAAAATTAGGGCACAAGAAGATTGACTGCAAAAGAATCAATATTATTTAACTATGTATTTGACCTTTCAAAATATCATATTCACGAGGAAAAAAAAAGATCATACTTTATTATTATTTAACTTTTCAACATCTTCTTTTCCAAAAAAATTAAGAGCAAATCTTGTGTGCTCTATTGAATCCCTTAATTGAAAAAAAAAACAAAAAAAAGGAAGAAGAATGGCATTGATAATCTATCATTGTTCTCTTCATTTTTCTTTAACAGAAAATGTGAATCTCTCATCCACCTTCAATAATAATTCCAGTTAAATTCACTAAAAATAAAATATAGAAATACCTTTGCCACCAGAGGCTCCAATGGCAACGCGTTCACCGCGCTTGAAGAGTTGGTTGTCAACAATAACCCTATGAATCTCCTCCTCAAAGACATTATAAAAGCACTCCCTACAAATCTTCACATACAAAATATGTTGGTCTAAGAGAAATCATGAAATACGTGCCTACTAGCAGTATGAAATCAAATTGAATTTAAAACAAACAAAGTAGGGAGGGAAGTATAATACCTGCTCTTGGGTTTTGGGTCTTTTAAGTGCTGCTCTTTTCTCATTACAAATACAACAATGTCGTCCTACTGCTCTCTTTGGCTTTGCCTCTGCTTCCTCCATTAAAATCAAGGTTGAGGCCTCAAAGATTGGACTGTGCGCTCTTTCCCTTGTGGCAATCAGCAGTGTTGTCCTTAGGCTGTTGTATTTGGTATTGTGTTAAAATTTTAATTTCTGTATCCAAAGGCAAAAGCCCAAAAAAAAAAAAAAAAAAAAAAAAAAAGTTGTAAAAACCTTTCGGTTTGAAAAAAGGTTTTCAAGAAAGAGTAAGAAAAAAATGTTGCATCCTTTCAAAAAGAGAATTTATAATATGTGGGATTTCTTTTTGAGTTTAGTTGTGGTTAATTCGTACTTAATAGGATCCTGAAACTTTGTTTTACTAAATTTTCAGAAAACCTTAAAACTAATCAAACAAGTTTTCAATGCTTATAATTTCAAAATATTTTTATGTTAAACCAAATAAATTTTTGGAATTATAAATTAATTGAAAATAATAAATTTTCCTTTCAATTTTATACCAATGTACTTGAGGTTTGTCCAACATACATGAGCCGATAAGTTTTCTACATGGAGCAAAGCTTCTTGTGATCAGCTTGAATTTATAATTTGTATCATCATATAATTACTAATAACATTACTGATATTATTACAAAGTTATTTAGTGATGAATTATATGAGTGAAGACAACTAGAGTTGGCATTCCTAACATGCATGATCAACTATAATTGTGAACACTTTCTCAAGGCCCAACTTTAATAAACAATCTCAATTGCTTTACCAACCTCCTCACCTTAACGACAAGAAACCACAAAAAAATTAAAAAAAAAAAAAAGATTATTTTTTATGTAATTTCAAACCTTATCAATGTAATGGGCAGCAACATGCAATTAATGTTCTATAAATAGGTTCAAGTATTCATAGTAAGGCACCCTACTTCAACTTCAAATTTTCATTTGAGTAAATGTTCCAAGAATTCTTTGCTAAAATTTGTCATGACATCATATCAAACATAGGACACATAGAATGAACAAACTTCATAAATCCTTCATTTTCTATAAACACAAAAGGTAGCTCATCATCAACAGTCATTTCAGCAAGAACTAGTCAAACAAGTTCCTGATAAAATTTTTAAGACTCTAATCAATTCTCACTTTCATGCTCCTTTTGTTCGAAATTAAGACCTTTTTGCTTTTTAATATAATTAGGATACTTAGAACACTTGGATACATGATTACCTAGAGTCCTAACACAGTTTTTACATGTATAATTATATTATTATTTACTAGAATAATTACAAGTTGTCTAATCTGGCATTCCCTTCATTGTACTTAACCTAGCAAGTGACCCCAAACATAGGCGACCGGTGTACTACCTTGCTAAACTTTGAAGTTGAAAAGTTAGATGGATTGTTTGCCATACCATTAGTATCCTCCTCGTGGAGGGCACTATACTTATTTAAGGGTGCTCGAGATTGACTTCGATCAAGTACAGATGCCTCAACTGTGTTATTGTTTGAAGACACCTTATTCTTATAAAAAAAACGCCACTAAATAATCAGTTTCTTATCAAAAAAAAAATCCAATCAAAAGAAATATGCCACTAAAAAAAAATTAGTTGCTTATTCAAAAAATTCTTTTTCTTATTAAAAAAAGAAAAAAAAAACCTCATTTTGAAGAAAAATATACTTAGACAAAACCAGTTTGATAATGATATGTTTAAAAAAACTCATTATATTAAACCTAAACCAAATTAAAAAGTAACAAATAAATCATAAGAAAATCAATGAAATCTCAATGCAATGGTGGGGGGAGTTGAGCATAAACGAATTAACAAACAAACAAAATAACAAGCACCCTAATGAATTTTCTTCACCAATGCTCGTTAAGGTTTTAATAGTTCGAGCAAGGGGTTTTCACAATTACAACAAAAAATACAGCATCAGAAGACAACGCCAAAAAAAATTAAAATACCGTGGCGTCGCAGTGGCTCTTTCCGGCTTCTGCTGCTGGCAAAGACGAAGACTCACGAATACTAGGAGATCAAAGGCAATAATCTGTGAAACAGAACGCACACTAAATCTCAAAAACAAGGATACCAGAAAATCACAACATCAAAATACCGTGGCGCCCTTGCAGTGGCTCTTTCTGGCTTCCGTTGCTCACGAAGATGAAGATCGACGAAGACCCGATATGAGAAAGAGAAAGGAGCGGCTCCTTTGGGTTTATCGCAAGAAGAACCAAGAAGGGAGAAGATTCTGGCGAAAGGAGCAACGGTCGCAGGGATGAGAAGAGAGAAGAGAAGAGTTTTAGCGCTAGGGCTAGTGTATCGAGGTGGCAAGGTCGCACTTCGCAGTCGCAAGGATGGAACCGGGAAGATGAAGCGACGGAACGCAGGTGGCTATCCTCGCACCCGCCAACCTCTCTCACTGAACCCACACAAAAATTTATTACTGCTCCCGTAACCCATCGCCCTGTTTACGAAAGATTATGCTTGATTATGAAATATAATTGTTAAAAAAATTATAAAAAATCATTTTTCTCATTTATAATTTTT
>JAJIYU010016850.1:0-11941 GCA_030144865.1 Tinospora cordifolia | reverse complement strand
TTGAGATTTAGTTGACAAAACTCTACAATTTAGAGCTAATAATGTGAAATCATGCTCCATTCACTATTTGTCGGCCTTTTTCATACATTAGAGTTCATCCACTCATATCTAGCTACGAAGAGTCATGAATTATGACTTTTTTAGGCCATTCTAAGCATATTAAGGTCACTACACATCTAGCCATGTGCAATAGGCATATTTTGCATAAAACCGTGGCTAAACCCTATGCCTATGCACATAATTTTGTCATTTTACATATACTAATGTATATATAACAACCTAATATATCTTCATGCACGTTTAAACCCTAATTACCAATGAATAACCTTGCTAGTTTTGACATGCCAACATGCATGTAATCATGCAATAACACTACCTACAGTTTTTCCATGTCAAACACATGCATGGCTATATTTTCACGTGCATGTGCATGCATAATTTTGACGTATCATATATGCATGGTTTCAGGTGTTTCCACGTATTTTAACATGTTTCATAACTTCTAACATGAATAATAATGGCTGAAAATAACAAGAGATCATGGTTAGGGTGTTATACCTTCTAGGAATCCAATTTGAAACCTCAAATAGTATGGGTGATGTTTCCTTTGGGTATTTGGTTGGTTTGAAATCCAGTTTTAATGAGGGAAAACTCACATAAAACTCAGTTTTTTAGGTGAAGAAAAGGACCTCCAATAAGAAGGCAAAAGCTGTTAAATAAAACTAACAATAATGCAACGAAAATAATTATAAAGAAAATGGAAAAACCAAAACAGAGGCTTGCGTTCAGCAATGCCCTAAGACAAAATTAGTTCCATTCTCGTGTGCTTGAAGACTATAAAATCTATTTCCCACGATACAATTGTTCAAATTGAATTACAACACCAAATTTCGATTTCTGTCAAACTAGAATTAATCAGAATTTATGGAATTCACTTTTATGTGTAAAAAAGATAAATATATTTTTTTCTGTAAGAAAAGTATTATTTATTAGGCTAGAAGAGATGTATTTGAATTGATAAGAATTTTTAGACTGTCACCAAACCATTTAACTGCCAAAAATTGCCCAAAACTGTCTTAAAACAATTAATGCAGTTTAATTCAAAAATTTAAAATTCAAAAATTAAAACATGGGTTGAATGAATCAAAGACCAAGGACCACAAAGCCTCAAGGCCCAGAACCATTGTCTTTGATTCATTTAAATAATAAATTTCAATTATCCATGGATATAGGCCCTCTTTTGTCTTCCAACCAAGGAAATTACTACACAATTTTCTTTTATCCAAGTTACACTTTTTCAGTTCTATCAATGTGAGACTATTTAAACACTTCTTTCTTTCTATTCAAACATAATTTTTTTTAACAATACCCCACATTTGAATAGTAAATGAAGAATATAGTAAATAAATAAATAAAAGAATCAATTTCATAAATATTAGAATATATTTTACATCAGGACAAGTGTCTTACAGACTTGAACTTACCCTATTAACATCATATTGAATTTACTTGGTAACACAGTAGATATGTCTGATCTTGAACTGGTTACCTATAAAGAGTAAATTAAGACAATATGAGTCAAATATAATATATATTTTATTATTCCAGTTTATACGATTTTGTTCATTTTGGTCCTAAACATGTCCCAGGTTCATGATAGCTTTATAGAACTAAGCCATATTCATTCTCATAAATGCGATCCCACATTTACTATCATATAGGTGACATTAATTTTTCTTATATTAATGTCATTAAATTAGTTTAGCATAACCTATTCATCAAACATCACACACTGGTTGTAGAATGAGTCATAACGTGTGTTTAACTTATTGAGTTTTACTCAACCAGTTTGCCTATTAAACCTATACCATGGGATCTACAATCAAATAGGTTAGGTTTTCGCCCAGTACAACTCATTGTATTGGCTTTAAACCCATTCCAGTAGATGCGAACTTAGTCTTCTCTCTATTTATTTCTTTAGTTAAAGAATTAACAATATTTTCCTTTGATTTTATGAATTGCAAAGAAATTATTCCACTGGAGAGCAATTGTTTAATTATACTATGCCTGCACCTTATATGTCTTGATTTGCCATTATACACATTGCTTTTTGTTCTTGTTTGAGTTGCCATACTATCACAATTTATGCAAATTGCTGTTACAAGTTTAAGCTAGATTGGAATGTCTTCTAAGAAATTTCTTAGCCATTCGCTTCTTCAGAGCTTTATCTAATGCAATAAACTCAACTCCATTATTGAACGAGCTATACCAGTTTGCTTAGAAGACTTCCAAGAAACTACTGCTCCACCTAATGTAAAAACATATCCACTTGTAGACTTGGTTTCTGTGTTGTAAAAAATCCAATTTGCATCACTATATCCCTCTAAAATTGGTGGATATCTAGTATAATGCAGTCCATAATTTAAAGAATATTTCAAATATCTTAACACTCTGATCAAAGCTTCCCAATGATCGTGTCTTGGATTGCTAGTATATCTACTTAACCTACTTACTGAATAAGCAATGTCAGGTCTAGTAGAATTCATTAAATACATCAAACTTCCAATCACTTGAGAATATTGCAGTTAAGAAATTGCATCTCTAGTATTTTTCTTTAATTTGCAATTTGCATCAAACGGAGTCACAACAAATTTACAATCATATTGATTAAACCTTTTCAATATTTTCTCTACATAGTGTGATTGAGATAGTATGTATCCATCTGTATTTTGTTTGATTTGAATGCCAAGGATAACATCTGCTCTACCAAAATCTTTCATATCAAAATTTGATTTTAACATTTGTTTTATAGAGTTTATAGCATCTTTATCAGTTCCAATTATTACCATGTCATCGACATATAAACATAATAACACACAAGAATTTTTCATCTATTTTATGTAAACACATTTATCACATTCATTGATTTTTGAATCCATGTGTTATCATTACATGATCAAATTTTTCATGCCATTGTTTCAATGCTTGTTTAAGTCCATATAGAGACTTAATAAGTCTATAAACTTTATTTATTTTTACCTTTAACTACAAACCCTTCTGGTTGTTCCATATATATATATATCTTCATCTAATTCTCCATATAAAAATGTTGTTTTACATCCATTTGATGTATGTCCATATTATATAAAGCAACAATAGATATTAACATCCTAATTGATGTAATCCTATAAACTGGAGAATACGTATCGAAATAATCTAACATTTCTTTTTGCCGATAACCATTAGCTACCAAACGTGCCTTATACTTGTTAATGTTTCCATTGAATTTTAGTTTTTTCTTAAAAATCCATTTATAGTCAATTGGTTTGATTCCAAGTGGTAAATCAACTAATTCCCATGTATGATTGTGTAAAATGGATTCTACTTCACTATCAATAGCTTCCTTCCAAAAAGGTGCCTCTGATGAAGACATAACTTCCTTATATGTTTGTGTTTCATTTTTGGTTTAGAAACTTATAAAGTCTAGACCAAAATTCTTTGAAACTTTTATTCTCTTTCCTCTTTTAGGTTCTTCATGTTGTTTTGGAACCTTAGATGTTGATGGTTCTTGTAGACTTTCTTCATAATTCCGTTTTTGTGAACAACTAGTTTTTCTACCATTATAAGGAAATATTCCTTCAAAAAATTCAGCATCAACAAACTCAATAATAGTATTTTCATGAATACCATTAATATCAGATCTAAACACCAAAAATTTATATGTTGCACTATTTTTAGCAAAGCCTATAAATACATAGTTAGTGGTCTTTGGTCCTAATTTGATTCTTTGAGTAAGTGCTCTTGTACTTCAGCTAGACAACCCCACACTTTCAAAGTTTTATAAGTAGGCTTTTTGTTTCTCCACATTTTAAAAGGAGACTTATTAGTTTTCTTAAAAGGAACTCTATTTAAAATATGATTAGCGGTAAGTAAAGCTTCACCCCACAAATTATGCGATAATCCCGAACTATTTAACATGAAATTAATCATATTTTTAAAGGTTCTATTTTTCCTTTTTGCCATACCATTTTGTTGAGGTGTATAGGTAGCCATAGTTTGATATATAATTCCATGTATGGCACAAAATTCAGAAAACAAAGTGGAATCATATTCTCCACCTCTATCTGTCCTTATAATTTTTATTTTCTTGCCTAATTGATTTTCTACTTCTGCTTTGTATTGTTTAAACATATCCAATGCCTCATCTTTGTTTTTAATCAAGTAAACATAACAATATTTACTATTATCATCAATGAAAGTTATATAATAATGTTTTCCACCTCCAGTGGGTGTTGATTTAAAGTCACATAAATCACTATGAATTAAACCAAGCAACTCATTTGATCTATCTTGTATAGACTTAAATTGTTGCCTTGCAAATTTAGATTCTGTACATATTTCATATTTATGCTTTACATCTACATTAAACTTTGGTAGCAGTTCTAAATTAATCATTCTATCAATAGATCTAGAATTTATATGTCCTAATCTAGCATGCAATATATCATAAGAGTCAACAACATAAACAAAATTCTTATTTTTATTATTAGCTTCAGTAACCATTACATTTAATTTGAATAAACCATCAGCTAGGTACCCTTTTCCCACATACATTCCACCCTTAGTCAAGACAAATTTGTCTGACTCCAATATAAGTTTAAACCCTTTCTTATTAAGTAAAGGGCCAAAAACCAAGTTCTTTCTTATTTTGAGTACATGTAGAACATCAATCTTTCTTATTAAGTAAAGGGCGAGAAACCAAGTTCTTTCTTATTTCAAGTACATTTAGAACATCAATCAAAGTCACTATTTTTCTAAAAGTAAATTTAAGCTTAATGGTTCCCTTTTTTTGAACCATTGAAGCAGAAGCATTTCCCATGTATAATTTTTCTTTACTATCAATTGAACTGTACTCAAAAAATAAATTCTTGTCGTTGGATATGTGCCTTGTAGCACCAGTATCAATACACCAACTTTTGTGATCAGTGACCAAGTTAACTTAAGATACAACAACAACTAGATTTTCATCTCTCTCTGTCATATGTGCTTGATTATACTGATTTGAATTTCTAGAATCTTTCCGGTAACGACAATCTTGAGCCTTGTGTCCAATCTTGCCACAAACCCAATAACTTCCTTTGATCTTTTTGAAGTTTTTCCCTTTCGGTCCCAACTAGTTTGTGCCTTTCTTTGGTTCTTTCTTGCCTTTCTTTTTCTGAAATTTTGGTTTATTCATTTGCTCTTCAACCATATTTTCCTTAGCAGCATCATTTATAAGAACTTCATTTTTGTCTCCCTTTCGATGATCCTCTTCAACCTGAAGTTTGAGTATTAGATCTTCAATTAACATCTCCCTGCCTTTATGTTTAAGATACACTTTGAAGTCTTTCCAAGATGGCGGCAATTTCTCTATGATTGCTCTTGTTTGAAAATGCTCATTAACTATGCAACCATCTGCATGTAGTTCATGAATCAAAACCTGTAGTTCTTCCACTTGCTTAATTACTGATTTAGAGTCAACCGTAGTGTACTTGAAAAACTTTCCAACAACGAATTTCTTTGCTCCAGCATCTTCTATTCTATATTTTTTCTCAAGTAAGTCCCACACATCCTTTGCAGTTGTACATTCTGAATGCACATCATAAAGCGTATCATCCAGCCTATTCAAAATGTAATCCTTCAAAGGAAATTAGACTGTTTCCATGCCTCTATCGTCATGAATGTTTCCTTGGATATAGGATCTTCGTCTGTTTTAGGGACTTCTTCTTTCACTATGTTTGCCAGATTTATTGTGGTCAACCAGAATATCATATTTTGTTGCCATCTCTTGAAGTCTAGGCCCTTAAATTTTTCAGGCCTTTCATCTTTCGGATTTGAAGTGCCAGTGGTTGATTGGGCAGCCATGGTTACAGAATCTGTCAACCAGGTGTAATAGCACATCAATACTATTAAAAACAACTATAACAACTAAGTAAACTTATGATTAATTCTGTTTTAGATTGTTAAATAAAACTAATAATGATGCAAAGAAAATAATTATAAAGAAAATGGAAAAACCAGAATATAGGCTTGTGTTCAGCAATGTCCTAAGACAGAATTAGTTCCCTTCTCGTGTGCTTCAAGACTATGAAATTTGTCTCCCAGGATACAACTGTTCAAATCGAATTACAACACCAAATTTCAATTTCTATCAAACTGGAATTAATCAGAATTTATGGAATTCACTTTTATGTGTAAAAAGATAGATATATTATTATTATTTCTATAAAAAAAGTATTATTTAATATATAAGAAGAGGTGTGTTTGAAATAATATGAATTTTCAGACAGTCACCAAACCATTTAACTGCCAAAAATCGCCCAAAACTGTCTTAAGACAGTTAATGCAATTTAATTCAATATTTTAAAATTCAAAAATTAAAACATGGGCTGAATGAATCAAAGATCAAGGACCACAAGGCTTCAAGGCACAACACCCTTGTCTTTGATTTATTTAAATAATGGATTTCAATTATCCATGGATATAGGCCCAAGATGGGCCCATTTTCTCTTTTGTCTTCTAACCAAGGAAATTCTTACACAATTTCCTTTTATCCAAGTTACACTTTTTCAGTTTTATCAATGTGGAACTATTCAAACACTTCTTTTTTTTTTTTTTTCTATTCAAACATAATTTTTCTAACAAAAGCTAGGGTTTTTTTGGAGTGTCTAAATGTGTAAGATTTCATACCTCTTGGGATGTTTTGGAGCACGTCTTGTGGGTAGTCTTTAGTGACATTAATGGCTAGCCTTTGGTGTGTAGAAAAGACTAAAATCCAAGGTTTTGGATGCTAATTTCTTAGGCCATAATGTAGGAGAAACGCAAGAGAAAGTTGAAGAAAACAAAGGTGTGGTGATGTCTTGTTTGTGAGTTTGACACACCTTCAAGGATTGTGTTTGGCTAGCTTTTTGAGAAAATTATTTTGGCTCTTTCTCTCCAACTTTTTGAGGTAAAATATGGTTGAAAATTTGGAAGAAAAGGGTTGGTTTAACAAGGGAAAGAGGGAAAAAAAGATGGTGTAGAGAGAATATGTTGATCTAGGGCGTTTTTGGTGTTCGAAGATGATATTTGGGGAGTTTTTGTTGTTGTTCTTGCCTGCTTCCTGCAATGGCTGTTTATAGTGAGTAGAAAAGAACAAGAAGTAATGAATTTTGTGGGATAGAAGAGGCTAAGTCAACTTGAATAACGCGGGGTGACAATGTGACAATTTGATAAATTATATAAAGGAGTTGGATTTGATCACAAAGTGTTATGATTATCTCAGTCTTTGACTTGATCATCTAGTTTTTGAAAACAATTAACCCAATTATTCCTTTTTTTTTTTTTGCTCTTTTGACATCCCTATTAGGTAGAATTTTGATAGAAATCAACTTCTTTAGTTGTTGATTGCATTAGCTCACAAAGTAGTTTATCTTAACTAAGTTTTTAATAGATTAGATTAATTAATATTATATACAAGCCTATCTAATTGAGACTCTTCAATTGTGGCACCATATAATGGGTGATCCCATGTCCGTAGGTTGTTTCATTAAGTAAAATTTGGGCCCATATAGTTAGCAACATATCTCAAGGCTTTGACTTGATTGCCCTTAAAAATAAGAATAATTACAAAAATGCCCTTTGTTTAAAAGTAATAACTCCATGGCCATAGTTTTTCACGCTCAACATGCCACATATAGCACGTATGCCACATAGGAAGCTTATGTGGCAGTTTAGGTGTGAAGACGTCTTTGCTAAAGACACCTTTAGCACAAAAGAAAATTTTTTAAGTAACGTGAAGGCGCCTTCACTTTAAGAGAAATCTTATTGATTTTTTGTTTGAGGAATCGTCGAAACCAAGAAGAAAAAGGAAGAGAAGAAAAGGAAGAAGAGGAAGACGACCAAAAGGAAAAAAAACCTAAAAATCCAATGAATTGCATGGTAAATTGTAGAAACTTTTTTACCTCAAAGTGAAGGCGCATTCACTTAAAGTTCTTTTTTTCACTCTAGCATCTAGGGAAAAAAGAAAAATAAGAAGAAGAAAATGACTAAAAAGAAAGAGAAGAAGACAACTAAAAAAAATATTATCTCAAAGTGAAGGCGTCTTTACTTTGAGATATATATAATTTTTTCCTCTCTAGCGTCTAACGAAAAAAGAAAGAGAAGAAGAAGATGACAACTAAAAAGAAGAAAAACAAACCTAAAAATCCAATGAATCGCAACAATTTTTTTTTTAACTTCAAAGTGAAGGCAAGACACCTTCACTTTGAGATAATATTTTTTTTTCACTCTGACGTTTAGGAAAAAAAAGAAAAAGAAGAAGACAACTAAAAAGCAAAACAAGCCTAAAAATCTAATACATTGTAGAATTGAATCACATAATAGCATGGGTAAATCACATAAATTTTTTTTTTACTTCAAAGTGAAGGCAAATTCAGTGAAGATGCCTTCACTTTGAGATAATTTTTTTTATTTTCACTCTCAAAATGAAGGTTTCTTCACTTTAGTTTGAGATAATATATTTTTTTCCACTCTTTCATCTAGGAAAAAAAGAAAAAGAAGAAGAAGAAGAAGATGACTAAAAAGAAAAAAAAAACTAAAAATCTAATGAATTGCATGGGTAAATCACAAAAATTTTTTTACCTCAAAGTGAAGGCATCTTTACTGAAGATATTATCTCAAACTGAAGATGCCTTCAGTTTGAGGTAAAAAAATTTCTTCACTTTAAATTTTTTCACTTTGAGATATTATCTTCAATGAAGATGCTTTCACTGTAACATATTAACATAATTTTTTTCACTGTCAAAGTGAAGACCAATTTTTAGTGAAGCGTCCTGAAAATATGAGGACCAATTTATTTATTTTTTCTGTGAAGACCAATTTAATAATTTTTTAAAGTGAAGACCAATTTATTGTTTTTTTTTGTGAAGCCTTGCATGTATTTTTAGTGAATACGTCTTCAGCTCTTCACTAAAAAAAAAAGAAAAAAACCTTGTAGAAAGAAAAAAGAAAGATTTTTTTTTTATTTTTTAGCTTCCCACTAGAAGATGTCTTCAATGAAGATGCCTTATAAAAACACCCCTCTAGTGAAGATGCCTTCTTATAAAAAGACCCCGTCGCTTCTCATAAAAATACCAGCATCCTATAAAAACCTGTTAGGAATCACATTTTGTTAGGAATCATAGTTCACATCTTTATGGCATATTTTCTATTTTAGCAATTGTCATTTATGGAAGACAAAATACTAGGATTGTTTTAGAAATCATATCCATTGTGCATTGTTCTCTTTTCTTTTTTCATTATGGTATTCCATTTTCCATTTTTGTTCAAAGATCGTTTGAAAAGATATTCAAATCTTATAGAATATTTTCAAATCATTTCCTTTGTAAATAATTGAATCAGATTTTATTCCATATCTTGTATAATGAAAAACTGCAAGTTTCTTTCAAGATTAAGAACTCCAAAGATTATAGAAATTTGTTTTTAGAAATTAGTAGGATATCTTTTCCCTTCAAAGAAGATCTTTGCTCGTTGGTAGCCAAGAAAAAGGAATGATCGTGTTGGCCTTTGCTGCTTCTGGAAAGAATGAGATTGCTGAAAATTTGCAGGCTATGTTCATAGTCGAGTATCACAATGGATCGCACAATGAACCTAGAATCTCATTTCTATCAAAGTTCTACTCTGCTTGGTAGTCTATATAAAGGGAATTGTCTAAAGACTAAATCATCACTTAGAATCGATTTGAATTGAGTGCTTTATATTTACATATCTTTGTATTGAAAATCAAGAGCAATAATTGAGATTATTACATTTGTCTGTTGAGTGATCAAAGGGTGTTCGTGCTCTTTGCAATAGTGAATCTAAAGCTATTTTCTGCAGAGTTTGACAATGCTCTTCACATCAAGGGTTGGCGTGTGTAAGTTCATGCTGTTTAGTAATGTACTTTGAAAAGACTAGTGGAATCTTTTGCACTAGGCGAGGCCTAGGCGTATTGGCTAAACTGCATAAACATATATGTGTCATTTTCTCTATTGCATTTCTTTCTTAATTATCTTGCTACATTTCAGTCCATTGGAATTTTGTTGACAAGTTTAGTGACTCACAAACTTTCAAAACCCTCTTTCGTCTTCTTCTTGAGGTGCAACGACACGATCTGAATCCCAAATTTTGAAGCCTTCCTTATCCCTTACCTTTCTTGTGATCCTTCCGTTAGGAAGCCTAGCCGATCAATTGTAGAACAAGCGCCCCTTCACATCTTCTTCTTGAGGTGAAATGACATGATTTGGATCCCTAGATTTTGAAGTCAACCTTGCCCCTGACCCTTCTTGCGATCCTTCTTTTACGAAGCCTAGCCAGTCAACTGCAAAACCAGAGTGGATCATTTATTCAATGGAAGACGATAATCTTGTTGAATTTTTTTTTGGAGTTGGCTAATCTTGGTTTAAGGAAGAATTTTTTTCTTTTAAAACTAGATTGAAGACGCCTTCACTTGGTATAATATTTTTTTTCAAACCCTTTGAGCATTTGAGCGTTGGTATTTGCTGTTAATAAAAAACTTCTCTGTTTGATATTGCCTTTTATAGTTGTTGTGAGACAAACTAATCATTTTTCTTAGGGATGAGGGAACTCATTTTCTTTTCTTTTCTTTTCTTTTGTTTTTGGTTGCTGTATAAACAACATATAGGTGAAATGATCTGAACGCTCATTTTAATAGAGGTATTTGCTGCTCAAAAAAAAGAAAACCTCTCCGTTTGAGCCTTTTCTTCTTTAGTTGTTGTAAAAAGAGTTGCCTCTTGATATGGTTTTGCTTCTACATACGAGCAAAAAAAAGAGGTGAAAGCAAGAGGAATGAGCTAGGAAGCAAGGCAAAAGTTTTAAAACGTAGTAAGATTCATATTATGTTCCTCTTTTTATCTTTTTTGCCCTATTGTATTTGAACTTTAAATAAACCCCATTTTTTTTTGGGATCAATTGAAATAATAATTTTTGTGGTTTAGAAGCATCAACTCGGCTTTTTTTTTCATTAACTAGAACGTTACCTACTTTCTGTTGAATATGACTTTGTAATTTGTAGGATTGAAGTCTTCCCATTCAAATTACATGGGTTCAAAAGCGAAGTTGCATGGTTCAAAGGTGAATTTTCATTTGTTATCGCCTTCTTTTTGTTTTTCTTTGATTGTTAACCATTATTTTGTGAGTTCAGCATCTCATGTTTCTCAATTCGAAATGGTAACCGTTTTACCATGCTTTAAATCTTTGTTAGTATAATCTTTTATTTATTTGACAAACGTAAACATTTTATTACACTTTCACTTTTTGTTTTTAGGCTGTGAACGTTAGTTTTATGCCTTCTTGGACGGTATGATGACGCGTTTATTGTTTTGTTACATTCAAATGGCAGATAGGTCTTGATAATTTACTATATGAATGGTTCCATAATTCTTGGTCCACAACGAGCATATATGATAGACCACCAATCAATTTATTGAGAGTTTCAATGAATATTGAACTCGAAGTGTTTGAAAGAGTTATTCGAAGTGAATATGGGATTTTAGTTGATCCAATGATGACTATCAATTTTAGATATCTTTTTTTTTCGGTAGCATGGGATTAAATTACTCGATTATTCCAATTAAAATTGAGCAAGCATTAAACAATATTCTTTTTGTGGTACAAAAACTCCCACCTCCTCAAAGTATGGAGGTGTATATAAAAGTTACGCATGCCAGTCGAAGTTAGGGTTTAGAAGATAGGGTTTGTCAACACCAAGATGATTTTGTTGCCTGTTGTATACAAAGATCAATGGAGAACATATCTACAATTTCTCCTATTGAAGGTGCAAGGCAAGACATTACCAATCATTTTGGATGTGTTGGCCCTAGTGTACATTTATCTAATGATGATGATGATGTTGATAATAATT
>JAJIYU010016849.1:0-11989 GCA_030144865.1 Tinospora cordifolia | reverse complement strand
ATATCATCAATTCATTAAACTCTGATTTATTAGACGATCTATTCTAAAGACATCTATGATAGTTATACCACTCAACGGTTTAATGTCTCTATCATATCAGTAATTCATTAATTTTTTATCTATTTGACTATCTCCTTTAATGGTTTACAATCTATTAGATATAACGGTTCAACTCACCATTTAAACTATTTACAATATATAATTTGTAAAATATGTATTTCTTTTCATAATATATATAATTTAAATTATTCACACTTAAATAAAAATTAAATATAATTATTAAAATTTTTAAAAATTCTTTATGTTAAAAAAATTTTAAATAACAAAAAAATTTTAAATAACACTTTTTTATTTTTAGAAATATTATTTAAATTTTAAAAAATATAGTTTATTTTTTAAAAATTATTTATAAAAATTTACAAATAAAAAAGAAATTGCATTGTTGAAAAAATAAAAAAAATATTTAAAAAGGGGGAGCATTGAGCATTTGGGTCAAATGCCCCAATGGAGGCTTCTAAGCAACTCAGCACTTAGTGTTGAGTTAGGGCGTTAAAGTTGCCCTAATGGTTTATAATCTATCAAATTGTATTGTATGAGACCATAATCACATCAACCTATTATTTAAACTATTTATAATATATCATTAAAATACATATTTTTTATAATATAGATAATTTAAACTGTTCACACTTAAATAAAAAATGTATGTAAATATTTAAATTATATTTTTATTTTAAAAACTATTTATTTATTTATTTTTAAAATACCATTTTTGTTTTTTAAAAAATATCATTTTTGTTTTTTAAAAAAATATTATTTATTATTTATAATTAAAAAATAATATTTTTATATTATATCATTTTAATTTAAAAGATTAAAATTTTCTTTAGGCTTGATTTAGTTTGTAATTCCAATGCAATTTTTTTTTAAAAGAAACAATATATTCAATTGATATAAACAATTACAGGCTTGTGTTGACTTCCTTACAAGACACACTCACACCTCCATACAAACCACCACAAAACTGCTACAAGACACTTCTTTTCATTCTCTTAACCAATCTGAGATGAAATATCTCACTGATAGACAACAATTACTAATCTGATGGAAATCAACATGTATCAACTCATAAAAATCTATTATAAGGCATAGGCAGTCCAATGACAAGAGCAAAGGCCAAATGCATAAAAAATGTGAAAAAAATATTTCGTTAAGGTTAATCACACTTCTACATGTTGAGGAGAATGACCAAGGCTAAGATAATTAAATATGTGACACCATTTATATTTCATATGATTAGCTATATAATTATTACAGGGTTTATTTTATTTTAAGTTGTTTAAATATTTGCAATTAATTTTATTATGATTACCTGTAGTCTAACTTAAATCTAAAATAATATCTTGGATGGGTATTCAAAAATATATGAAACTATTTTTAAGGATCCTTTTTATTAGCAGGTTCAGAGGATTTCTTTAAATTTTAGTAGGTGAAGAACTTGTAAAAATTTTAGCAATTTTAAAGGAGTTTTTTTAAGTTTCAGCAAGTTAGGATATATATATATATATTTTTTGTTTCTATCTTAGTGCGAAAGAGAATTTGTAAATACCTCTCTACTTTATGTAATGAGATATCACATATTTGAATAAAAATCTTCTTCAGTGTTTCTTCATCAAAGACTTCTCGTTGTTCTTTAATCTAAAACTTATGTGATCTTATTAAGGTAACTTGTGACGATCAACCTTATAACTTCGATTCTAATTAACAAGTTTAGTTGGGGTCAAGCTTCTTTGCTTGTTTCAAGATAATCTTTGAGTTCTTTTTCACATCGATTTCAGGTCTTAGGGTCTTTTTACCTAAGGTTTACCTCATAATTTGAAACGATGCCAAAGATTGATATTCTTCCCAAATCTCACTTAGAGGTAAAAAAAAAAAAAGAACTTTGTTTGCTCAACAAACGTCTTAGCTAAGATCGAAAGATACTTCAAAAAGAAAAAAAATAGAAAAAAAAAAAAAAGATAAGGAAAAGGGTACCATTCACTATGTCTTATTACACGTGTGCAAGATCTCATCAGAGCCCTTGTACGTGTGCCTGGCCTACCTTAGGATTAGCTGATGAGATGGATAAGCTGGAGAAGCGAATTAAACCCTATTTATTTATTTATTTTTCTTTTTGTATTTTTTATTTTATTTTATTTTTTTTGGCCTACTGCAATTGCAGGTAAGAAAAATTAAAAGAAATGGCAGAGCAGAGCTGATGATACCAAACAGAGCAGTTGGTTTTACTTTTCATCATTAAAGGGCATTCAAAAAGTTGCCTTGTATTGGTATCCAAACAAGGAAAGATCATTTAACGGAAAGCTGTCATTTCATTTTTATGATATATATATTGGATAAAAATGACTTCAAGATAATTAAAAAAAATCCCTCTAGTTATTTTTTTTTTCTTATTTTCAGTATTCCTAATAACTTTATTATGGTGTGTATCATTCAATTACATGAAACGGGTTATATGCACATATGTTGCATGTGAAAGATTAAAATAGTGTGCTAGTGTGATACATTTATTTCTTATCTAAAAAAAAAAAAACATTATTCTTGTAAGATCACTTATTTTTTATTACACCCTTAAACTTATATTTTAAAGTTAAAAAATAAAAATAAGGTAATCATGGGTATTTATAAAAATAAGGGCATCCCAACGTTTGTTTGATGACACTGAGATGGTGCTCAATAGAGTGCCACGAGATACAAAAAATGCTAAGGTCTGTAGTGCATTAAAATGCTGAGGTAGAGTATGATTGTCTCTGGCACATTAAACGAGCGCTGGAATGCCCTAATAACTTATAGTTCAATTAAACATTTATTCATTTATTTCATTGATAGTTCAAATGAATTTTGCCATATATTCTTTGTTGGGTCTTCAAGTTATAAGGTTTTAGCCCCCTATAATACTAAATATATATGTTTGCATAAATTATTTTGTAAACTAAAATAAATATTATTACTTTGTAATAGTAAGGCAAGAAAAATAAATCTAAAAAATGTTTAATATTAAATAAAATAAAAAGGACCAAACGAAAAAGTCGGCAATATCTACGGGGCCGTCTGGTCAAAGATCGCCGACTTTGGTCTTAACTCCTTCACCTGTGAACATGTCGGAACTAGTATAAACACATGCCCGTAACGCACAGTAAGATTCATCACAACTTAGATAAACAAAGCAGAACCAGAAGCAGAAGCAGAGAGGGAGGGGAGCTTCTACTTTCTCTTCTTTCTCAACAAAGCTCATTAAAGCTTTAACAGAGAGTAGGAATCAAGAGGAAGAAGAAGAAGCAGAAGAAGAAGACCTTATGGAGTATGAGAGGATTGAGAAAGTCCAGGTCAGAATTTTCAATTCGTTTTTTTTTTAATTTTTTTTTTAAAGTTTCGTTGAAAGGACTGTGAAGAGTAAATCAATACCCATTTCTTGTTTTTTCCCATTTTATGATGATTCTGAAATTATCAGCTGAAATTTTCTTTTGTACTCAATTGTTTTTTTTAAATAAATTTTTTGGGCATTTCATGTTTTGGCTCATTGAATGTATATATTATATCATAATTCTCTTCTTATATTTTTTGTGTATCTGAGTTTAATTTCTGAAAATGGGATTTTGGTTAGAGTTGATTAATGATGGGTATATTACAAATTTTTTCTAATATTGATTTAGTAAAAATCTTGGGTCTTTCTTCTCAGATATTATCTTTGGTTTATTTGATTAATGATAAGCTTTTTATATCATATTAAAAGTCCCTTTTTGGAAATATTTACAATTTGTACTTCTTTTGTTGATAGATTGAGATTTTGTGTCTGCTTTCTCATTCATTAAATGTGTTTTATTTGATTAATGATGGGCCTTTTACAATTATAATATAATTAAGTACCTATTTTCGTTTTTTTTTTCCAATTAATCTTTTTTTTTTTTGCAAGATTTTATTTGATTAATGATTGTGTTTAATTATGTGATTTTTTTTTACTTATTTTTTTATTTATTACAGACAGGAGTAATTTCTCCAAGTAAATTGAGGCTGAAACTGATAGGAGGGCCTCATCATCACAGAAAAAAAGAAGGGTCAAATAGTAACTCTTCAAGAACATCTCCTTCCAAGCTTGAAGATCCACAGTTTGTTAAGAACAGCTTATTGGATTCTAGTGATGTTGGAGGGTTTGAAGGAGGTCTGATTATATATTAATCTTCCTTATTTTACCTTTGTGAATGTTCAACTTATCTTACATACCCAAATCTTAATGCCCTTATTATATCTAGATTTTAAAAAAAATATATTTATTATTATTTCTTCTTCTTTTTTTTTTTAATGATAATTGAGGGTACCCAAGTATATGGGTATCTAGTCCTGGCTAATCCCTCTGGGCCTTGGTTGCTTTGGTGGGAGACGCCACCAGTGGCCACGCCACAATAGTAAGATAATTTCCAACCATTTACACCAAAATAGAGTAACATTTACACCGTTTTGATGTAAAATAACATTTTTACCTATTTTAAGACTATATATGTTTTTATATTTTTATTATTTATACAATAATCTGACATACCCAGTTAATTTGCGATGCTCTTGTAGGTGTTTCAAATGATTTTATAGACAATGCTTCTATCCTTCCATCTGTGGCTTCTAGTGCTTCAAGAGATGGTTCATTAGCAAAATTACCCAATGAAGGGCCTAAAGACTCATCTGATCAAGGTGATGAGACTAATGGTTTTCATCATAAGGGTAGTTCAACAGTACCTAAGGAATTGATTGATTTGAGCCATGTCAAGCCTCATTGGTCTTCCAAAGTTATTGGTGGTAACATGAGCTTGGTTCATCCAGTGAGAGCTTCTGAAGAGGAGAACCTTGATTACGATAGCAACGCGAGTTCATCGAGTTTCGAGTTTCATAAAGAGGAGAGATTATTTGTACACAATCCTATTGTCCGACCTTTCTCTCGTCACGTCCCGTCTAAGTGGAACAATGCCGAGAAATGGATAGTGAACAAGCAGCTTATGATGCAACCTCATGTTTCTAAAAAGACTATTTCACTAGGCCAAGTGAATAGACAACAAATGACAAGTTGTTCAAGAACTTTTCCTGAATCCATCAATTCAGAGCCAAAGCCTCTGGCTCTTCAAGTAGTAGTAGATTCTAAAAAGACCAATCCTTGCTACCAGCTATCCCAGAATGTTTCAGAGAAATTCTCCTTTGTTTCGTCTGGAACAGGTTCCAATGCAGATATGAGTAGCGGGTTGATTGATCTGTATCCTCTAAGTAAGGATCAGAATGAAGTTACTAATGGTGAATTAGAAGAAGGTAACTGTGGCGGGCGCTTTGCAGGAACGGCAGGTACCCTTTTATCTTTGGCTTATTGCATCTTGAAATTATGAATAAAAAAATAATTTGCTTATGATATTTTATCTTAATTCAAAGTGATTACTCTTAAATTTCATTTGTTATTGTCGTCACCCTCAAACATTCCAATGAATTAAGAGTTTAAATCCAATTAGATGAAGATCACTTCCTTTAGAGTTTCTGATACTTAAGGAGATTTTGGTTTTTGTACACACGTTAAAACTTCATAGTAGTTAGGACTAGTTGGGTGCTCTAGAAGGCCTAAATGCCCTTGAGTTAGATAGTTAGTATCAAAGAAAAATAAAAGACTTCAAATAGGGTAGAGCAAAATGAAGTGTTCCAATCCATCCTTGCCTTACTTGTCTAGGGTTTCACTGAAATGCAGATAATGACATGGACACGTTTCAATGTAAAATGGGCATGAAAATATAAGTTTTCAGTTTTGTAATATCAAAATCATGAAACTAGAAAACTTGGAAAATTTGATAAGAAAGTTTTGGATCTTAGTCCACCAAACATGTTTTTGTAAACTGTTTTCATCACTGTCTTGGGCATTCCTATATTTGTCTCAGCGTACTGCACTTCCATTATCAATATTTGTGTTATTTGAGTTCTACACATCTAAGTATACAGTTCATGTTCAAATATTTCTTTAAATGGTTGTTTCAGTTTCTTTTTAAGATTTCTGATCATTAGGACCCTGATGTTTTATTGATTCAGCAGGCCCTGCTATAAAATCTGTGCTAATGAGAGATATGGGAACCGAAATGACTCCTATCCCAAGCCAGGACCCTTCTAGGACTTCAACACCCATATTAGCAACAACTCCAATTCGAAGCCCAACTTCTTCAATCCCGTCTACCCCTAGGCAAGGCGCGCCAGCTTCAACACCACTCGAGGATGCCATTGGTAGTGAATCAGACTGCATCCGAAAAGAAGGAAGGAAGAATGAACTTTCTGAGAGGGAAAAAACAAGGAGAGAGATTGTAGCACTTGGTGTTCAACTCGGTAAGATGAACATTGCTGCTTGGGCAAGCCAAGATCATGAGAAGGAAAACAAAAACCCTCGAATTGAGACCATGATCGATCCTGAGAAACTCGATAGGATTGAGTATGAAAGACGCGCTGCTGCATGGGAAGAAGCTGAAAAGTCAAAACATGCTGCAAGGTTGGTCCTAATAACTCTTATGAAACCTATTTCTAGCTGGTCTTCTAAGAAAGTATACTGTATCAAGATTTACAGAGCTCTAGGGACATCATAGGAAGGATATACCTGGGGTTCTATGCTTTCCATGACGTCACAGGTTCTTTCATGGTTGTCATTTATATCTTTGCTATAATGTTTTCAGATACAAGCGTGAGGAGATCAAAATTCAGGCTTGGGAGAGTAATCAGAAGGCAAAACTAGAAGCTTCCCTGAGAAAAGTAGAGGTATTAATTGATCATATGTTCTATGTTTCTTTGTAGCATTTACAACTACATTAGCTACTTCAATGGCATATCATCCTCTACTTACTTTGGACAGGTCCAAGTGGAGCAAATGAGATACAGTGCCCGGGAAAAGATGAGGAAGAAAATGGAGGCGATTAGGCAGCGTTCGGAGGAAAAACTAGCTGCGGCAGAGGCCAAGAAGAATGAACAAGCGGCAAAAGCGGCTGCCCAAGCAGACTATATTCGTGAAACTGGGCGTATTCCATCATCTCGTTCCTTCATTTGCTGCGGATGGTTATCATAAGATCTATGATTACCCTATGTTTTCTCTCATTTTATGAGTCTCTTGGAAATTCTGGTTTTGGGTTTTCTTCACATATCAAAGGAATGATTAATAATCAGTCACAGTGTTGTATATTAGCCAAGCTGAAAGGTTTAGGAATGAAAAGGGTGGTTTTGCTCTATACATGAAAAGATAGAAAGATAGAAATTTGTGTAACTAGTAGTGTCCATTTTGATGAAACAACTTCGTGTACAGATCTTGGAGAATGATTTTGGTGGTGCTTTCTCTAGCATATTTCAAGAAACATAAATATATATATATATATATCTTGACATGAAATATATCCTAATTTTGTACTGAATAGATTAATCCAAGAGCTAAAATGGTGAAGTTATAATAGTCTGGCTTAAAAACACTTCTTCCACAGCTATAGTTGAACTTGATCTCAAGAAGAAAATTTTGGGAAAATTTAGTTTGCATTAATTCTCATTTTTATAATAATTTTCTGTTGGAATATAATAACTTTTTTCTTATAATTGTTATACTCTAATTTGGATAAAGTGAAAAGCCTTGTCAGCTATTCAAGTAAAGCAAGTTCTCACACACATAAAGATGGATATAAAAATAGAAATCCCCATCCCATCAAAAAGTGAATAATCTAAATTTATAGTTGGAGTCGCAAGAATGCAAGTTATGGTAAAGCTGCAATATTTATAACTTTTATGTGAAGAAGTGCACACCCTGATATTTACATCATTCTTTAATTTATGGTCATAAATGTTAGAGTATCAAAAAAAAAAAATGTAATTATAACAATCATTTTAAAATTTTTCAAAAAAGAAAAATCCTTCAATCAATTGTTTTTTTTTTTTGTTTTTTTTTTTTTGGGTTTTTTGAATTTTTCACCGTATGTCCATGAATTAGCTTTATGCTCACCTTGAGATGTTCAAGCTATTATAGGTTAATTAGATGGAGGAGCTCTCCTAACATGATTTTTTTATACTCAAAGCTCGAGATGGAGACCATGATCAAGAGGTATTGGCAATCCACCCTTTTTGGTTTTAATCTCTTGCATCTTGTAATCAGCACTCACTCTCACCTTCACTTTATACATACTTAACAATACACACTTTCACACTTATGATCCATATAGATCTCTCCTACTCTGACCCTTCAAAACAATCAAATTGGACAAAAAAAAAATAGCATTGTGAGGGAGTAGTTGATTGATCCATGCTTTGATGATAATAATAATAATAATAATAATAATAATAGTAGTAGTAGTAGTAAGAGGAGGGGGGACAAGGGCTTCTCCAACCCGTGCCATTTTGGCGCTGGGTTGCTCCAACCCAATGCCATCTTGGCGTTGGTGTATTATTTTTTTTTTTAATTTTTGAAATCAATAGTTTCCTTTTTATTTTAGTTATAATTTTGATTAAAAATTTGTTATTGAAATTATATTTGTTAAGTTACAAATTTAATTATTTGAGATTTTTTATATTATTGAATTTTATTATTTTAGACTTATTTTTATTCTTTATTTTTTAAAATAAAGATGTTTTAATGTATTTAATTATTTTTGTCTAATTTTAATATTTTTAATATTTTGTATGTTTAAAATTTTAAAACTATAAAATTGACATTAAATATGAAATTGAAGGTTGTAATTTTTTTAAAACAAATTTAGATAATGCACAACAAGAAATATAATGTGGAACATAATACATAAAATAAACATTTTTAACATAATAATAAAAAAGATCTACAAAATAATTTATAATTCATTAATTTTAATTAATTATTACATAATTAATTATGACAGAATAAAATAATTTGTAAATTTTGTAGTGTATTATTTATTATTTATTTATTAATAATTAAACGTAATATTGAATAAATAAGTGAAATAAAAGTTATGTATATAAATAATTTTAAAAAAATAATAATAAAAAGAAAATAAAAAGAAGGTAAAAAAAATATTCTAAGAATATTCTTTTTTGGAGTAAAAAATGGAGTAATGGGTTGAAGAACAAATTACTATTTAGTGTTGGAGTAACTTCAAAATGGAGTAAAAAATAAAGTTTGGGTTAAAAATGCGCTAATAAAATAGTCATACCTATTTTGAATAAAATAAATTACAAAACATAGTAATGCATCTTTCTTTTTCCTAGCTCGTTATATATTTATTACAATTTTTTGAAGAAATAAACATTGTAATCAACATCCCCTATGTCATATCTTCAATTCTTGGTTGCATTGAAAAAAATATTTATTAATTTATTATCATGTAATCAATACAGAGAAAATGTGACGATCCATATTCTGATGTACAAAAATTTTCGAGTTTGATATATGTATTTTCGAAAATTTTAAATGAAATACATGAATTATCCTCAATTTTTTTCAATTCCAAATTATTTATTGGAGAAAATGGAAATAACTGAGAAAAATATGATTTTGAGGAGAAAATATATGAAATTATAAAGAAAATGTGATTTATCGAGAGAAATGATTTTTAGGATTAATTATTGAATTTTCAGAATAATCATGAAATTTTTAGACTAATTAATAAAATTTTTGGGAGAAAAATGTGATTTTTGGTGAATTATTTATTTTTGAGAAAATAATTATACAAATGATGAAAATTGGTGTATAATTGAAATTTTGATGAAAAACAATGATTAAATTATTTTTGATAAATTTAGAAAAAAATGGAAAAAAATCTGATATATACATGTCTATGCACAAAAGAAACAAAGAGGAATACAAAAAAAAAAAAGAAAAAAAAATTGGGTGAGGCCTGGGCGGACCCAGGCCCCGGGCCTAGCGCGCAGGCTGGCCCACGCCCCCAGAATTGAAAGCCCCTTGATTTTTTTTTGTGCAAATTACAGAAAATGTCAATAAAAAAAAATTATTGACAATAATATATCATCTTTTTTATAAAGTTTCAATTATCTCATAACATTTAAATTATTATCAAATATACCAGATATTTTCCTCTCCTTTTTTGTTTATCTCCACGACATCCCTATTCTTTGTATGTTCACCAGAAGAGCCCCTTCTTGCCGTCATCGGTCTCTGCCAATGCCCATCGCTACCGTCATTGATCTCTCCAATAGTAGCAATGACGAGTGTTTTCGTAGCAGCGAAGACAATGGCGAGTGATTTTGCATCAGCGACAACGGCACAAGAGCAACATCATCATCAACCAACATTTTTCCCTCTCTCTCTCTCTCTCTCTCCCCCATCGTTTTTGGCTTCTCCTGTGATTCTTCACATGTTGGGTTCTTCACTTCTTGTATGCATATAATATTATGATATATTATGGGGCATTTTCAACTTCCGTGATTAGGGATTTTGGGTTGATGAAGAGAGTTTGTGATTTGAGGATTGTATGTTTTTGGTTTGTGTGTGAATTAGAGAACGTGATATGCAAACAAAAAAAAAACAAGGGGTGAGGCCGAAATGAAGAAGAAATTTGATTTTGGGGGTTTTATTACTGCAAGTTCGTGAAAGAGGAAATTTTTGGGCCGAGTTACCATGATTCAAAGAAGAGAAAAAGAGATTTTAGGCTTTCTAGGGTATGAAATCCAGTTGGTGTCAATTCTTTATGAAGAAGATGATGAGTTGAAAGTTATTAGGTGTTGTGAAGATGATGAAAAACGTGAAATCCAGCAGGTTGTGTTTAGAATGAAGATGAAAAAAATGAAATCTGAAATTTTTGGTTTCTTATGTGTTGGCCATGGCGTTAGTTTGATGAACAGGAAGAACAAAAAGATGAAAAACAAAAATTGCAGTTGTTGGCTGTGCGTTTGGCGATTGGAGTGAAATCAATTTGGGGTTTTGGTGTTGAATGTAATTTGAAAGATGAAGAACATGGTTTGAAGCGAAGAAGAGAAGAAACAAAAAAAAAAACAAAAAAAAAATAATTGATTTTGATTTTGGATTTCACGTTTAGCAAGAATAGAAGAAGGAACGATCGAAATTTTGGTTCATTTTTTTATTTTCAGTTGTTTAAAAAAATAGGGGAGATGATGCCCTAAATTTTGGTTTAGATTTTTGGGTTAAATCCTTGTTACATGGTGCATGTTGATGATTTTTGGTTGGGAAAAAATGAAGAACAAAGATAAAATTGGAGTTGTTGTTCGTGATTTGAAAGAGAATTCTAGATTTGGATTTTCAATAAAAATCCAAATCTAGAAATCTATATTTTCAATTATATCATAACATTTAATTAAAAATATATCAAAATAATACAAAAATATAAATAAAATATATCAAAATATACAAAAATATACCAAAATATAAATAAAATATACCAAAATATAAAAAAATATACCAAAATATGCTTCAGAATTTAGTATGCATATTACTTTCTATATATTATATGCATATTATAAAAAATATAAACAAAATATACCAAAATATATCATAATATACCAAAATATATAAATAAAATATACAAAAATATACAAAATATATCAAAACATCCTTCAGAATTTAGTATACATATTATTTTCTATATATTGTATGCATATTATAAAAAATATAAACAAAATATACCAAAATATATAAACAAAATATACCAAAATATATAAAAATATACCAAAATATGCTTCAAAATTTAGTATACATATTATTTTCTATATATTGTATGCATATTATAAAAAATATAAACAAAATATACCATAATATATCATAATATACCAAAATATATCATAATATACCAAAATATACAAAAATATATCAAAATATAAATAAAATATACTAAAATATACCAAAATATACCAAAATATGCTTTAGAATTTAGTATACATATTATTTTCTATATATTGTATGCATATTATAAAAAATATAAACAAAATATACCAAAATATATCATAATATACC